>JANHJO010004147.1:154965-171856 GCA_032468235.1 Pseudoxyrhopus heterurus
GATGGAGTCACTGAAGCAGTCAGTGTGAGCTTAAATGGACTCCGGGGGATGGTGGAGGACAGGAAGGCCTGGAGGAATGTTGTCCATGGGGTCGCAATGGGTCAGATTCGACTTCGCAACTAACAACAACAACAACATATCTAAAATCCTACCTAAGTCATACTATGCTGGCTCACGACAGTGGGGAATCAAAGAACATCAGGAATGTATGCCATGAGCTTTTGTGTGATGGTTATCCCAGCGGTCAGCCAAAGCAAGTGGGCATCTATATTGGACAGTTGTGATATAAGAAGATGCCAGAGGCTGATAATTAATTTAATGACAATGCAAAGTCAAGGCAATTGAAAACCACTTCTGTACTTCACCAAAAAACCCACATGGAAAGGCAAGATAAAACCTTTGACAATATAGTGCTGGATGATGGACCCCTTAAGTTAGATGGGGCTCAACATGCTACTGAGAAAAAGAATCTGTTTATGACATGGCTAAATTAAAACATTCTAGATATCTATTTGCAAATGTCTGAAGCCACAAAGACAGATTACAGTGGCAAAATGAAGTACAATATAAAAAGCATGAACCTGGAAAACCTCCTTGCAGTGAAAGATGGAATCAGTTGATGACACATTGACATTTTAAGCACCATCAAATTGAAATGGACTGGAATTTTAGTCAGAAGAATTAGTTTGTTACTCTGAACTTGAAAAGCAATGGCATCACTTTTAATAGTCAGGAAAGATATTATAAAGACACTACTTGAGCAAATTCCTGTCAATGACCAAATAATATCAAATAGACCTTAAGACCAACATTTATAATATCAGTTAACCAAGTACATGCAAAATATAATTGAATTGTATGGCCTAGGAAATAGAAATGAAGCAGAAAATTTGCATATCCATTCCTGCCAATGTAATGATTTTTTCATTGCTAGTACATTTTTCAGACAATCAAAACAACACCTCATCAGACAGAGTAAACAGAACTCAAACTGATTATATTACAATACAAGAAGCTGGAAGAGTTCAGTTATAACTGTAAAAACATGGCTATGACTGCTGAAATTGACTAGACTTTCTACAGAAGTATGTCAAGCAACAGAAGAAGAATCAGTAAAGGTTGTAATTTTTAAAGTAAGCATAATAAAGTATAGCTTTGTGAAATTGTGCCAGCAAATCTGGAGAACAGCACGGTGGCCAATAATTTGAAAGAGGTCAGTCTACATACTAAGGAGTAGGTGCAAATTATTGCACAATATCCTTAAGTTTACATGTTAGCACAAATGCTTAAGATCTTTCAACAAAGATTAGATTCTTTAGAACTTTACGAGGAAAGGGAAATGCCAGACATTCAATTTGGTTTTTAAAAAAAGGTGAAAGATAGAAAGAATATAACGTGTTGGTGGTAGAGAAGATCTTGAGATTATCATGAACAAGAAAACAAACAAATGGATTTTAGTAGAAATCAATCCTAAGTACTTACTCAAATCTCAAATGACCAGGTTCAAATTTTTATATTTATGCAAGTCATACCCATTATATGAAAATATAGTTCTTCTCTTTTCTTCCACTTTTTCCAATGTATATTTCATACTTATGCAAGTAGTACACATTATACGAAAACACAGTGTTTTTGTAGAATGTGTAGAACTTGCATAAATATGAAATATACTATGTCAGGACAACCAGCCACAAGGTGAATGGATTCACAATGGTGATAGGTCCATTGGAGGACCTGAAGGACCACTCTGGGGATTGATCATTCCTGAAAGGCTCTAACTACATACCCTGTTTTCCCCAAATAAGGCCCAACCAGAAAATAAACCCTAGCATGATTTTTCAGGATGCTTGTAATATAAGCCCTATCCCCAAAATAAGTCCTAGTTAAGAGCGTCAGCCAGACAGATGCAATTAGTATTTCTCTGAAAATAAGACCTAACTGGAAAATAAAGCCCTAATGCGTATTTTGGAGCAATATAAGATGTGGTCTTATTTTTGGGGAAACACAGTAGTACTAAGAATCAACACCAACTAGATGACACATAATCAATCAATGTCTAAAATACAATCTTCAACCATATAAATTTGTTCAGCTTGGAAATCCTTTACATTCCACTTCCAGGTGAGAGCAAATTGCTGGGAATATGGAAGGAAAAAGTGACTTCCTAGTTTCTCGTGAGAACTGTTTCTCATGTGTATCATTTTGTCAGGCATTTATTTCTTTTCGACTTTGGAGTGATTTTAAATGTACCATTGCAGTCTCAGTTTTTAAATTTAATTTTACTCTATGGTATGGATGTTTCTGATTCAAGCACCAAAGTTACTTGTCCAGTTTTGGATTCCTTATGACTTGACAAAGTGGATAGGGAAGGCATTTAATTCTATCATATGACTCCCCATGGACAATTTTGTATTAATTTTATTTTTAAGTATGTAGAGTAAGAGATATTATTGTTAAAAAAAACCCTAGGAATATGGTAAGTAAAGTAACCCAGACTGCCCCTTTATTCTGCAGAACAGAAGGATTAAAGATTTCATTATTGCATAGGGCTATTTCAATACCTTTAAAAGTATACTTCCATACATGTATTGATTACTAAAGTGCTGGAACCATGCCTATTCTTTTTAGCCAGGCTTTGAATGATTCCGAAAACAATTTGCTTCAACAAATAGCCCCATTAACTGAGCTTTAAATCGCTCAAATTTGAAATCCTGGAAGCTAGGATTGGAAAAAAATGAGTACCCAATTACATCATGATACTGATGGCAGATAATTGCATCTGAGCAAATGCAGTACTTGACATTTGATAAGCAGTTAGGTATTATTTTTAAGGCACAAAGGAAACTTCCTTTCAGAAAGATATTCCAAGGCATATAAATGAAAAATACCACACTGAAAACCAAACTTATCCATAACTAAATCCAGGTTGGGATTAAGCATTGCTTGAGAAGACATTGTTATTTAATACAATTAATTTCAGTCAAAGGATCTTTTTTTGTGAGTTCCAGGTTTCATGCAGGTAGCCCTCAACTTACAAGAGTTCATTTAGTGACCATTCAAAGTTACAACGGCACTGAAAAAATTGACTTATGACAGTTTTTCACACTTACAACCAAGCATTCCCATGAACATGTGATCAAAATTCAGATGCTTGGCAACTAACTCATACTTATGACTGTTGCTGTGTCCCAACGTCATGTGATCCCCTTTTGTGACCTTCTGACAAGCAAAATCAATGGGGAAGCCAGATTCACTTAACAACCATGTGGCTAACTTATCCTCTGCGGTGACTCCCTTAACAACTGCGGCAAGAAAATTGTAAAATGGGCCAAAACTCATTTAACAAATGTCTCACTTAACAATAGGAATGTTGGGCTCGATAGGGGTCGTAAGTCGAGGACTACCTGTGTTTTGTTATGAATTTTTTTTTAGGATAATTCTTTTAAAAATATAGTCACTGACAACAACGTATAGAAAACACAATACTTTCAGTTAGAACAGGGGTGTCAAATTTGCGGCCCGCGAGCTGGATGCATGCTGGCCACATCCAGTTTAGCAAAGGTGGAAAAATTGTGATACGTCACGTGACGGTGCTGTGACAATGCAAGTTTGACACCCCTGAGTTAGAAGATTGGTTTAGGAAATGCTGTCACTGTACCTATACTGGAAAACAAATGTTTGGAACAGTGCTTCTTAACCTTAGCAATGTGAAGATGTGTAGACTTCATCTCTTAAAATCCTCCATTCTGGGATTTGAAATACACATGTCTTCAGGTTGCCAAGGCTAAGACACATTGTCCTAAACTATGACAGTAGTTTTCTTGGCAACACATACAAGAAATTTGTATCACCTTCTTTGTTCGTGTTGCTTTTATTTTCCAATCTAGTCTAGTGCCCTAGGATTCTCAGGAGGTGTCCCATCCAACTTTGCTTAACTTTTTGAGATCACCCAATCTATCATTCATGGCTGCGAGTTATGCACTGTGAAATGTGAAGGAAAGGAAAGGAGCACATGAGCACAAAATTGATGCTCAACCCAATAAATTACAATTTCTTAAATGATGGTTGATGAGACCATATGTTTGTGTCTGAATTGGAATGAAGTATTTGTGGCTTCTTGCTGTATTTTGAGTATTAACAGCTTATATTAAAATTTATGTCTCTAGATGTGGATGAGTGTTTGGATAACAATGGTGGCTGCCAACAGATTTGTGTCAATACTATGGGAAGCTATGAATGCCAATGTAAAGAAGGGTTTTTCCTAAGCGATAACCAACACACCTGTATCCATCGCTCTAATGGTAAGTCTCCAGTTCCTGAAGAATATGAATTAAAATGAAGACATACAGTGTCAATGTTATTAGAAGACTGATGGGAAATTTCTTAGTGTATTTTAAAATCTGGGTTTTTAGACTTTTGGTGATCTGTTGGGAGCAACTTAGAGGGGGTCGTAGTGTTTAATTAAAGCTAACCAGGTTTACACAGCAAAGTGAGACCATTGCCAAAACTCGCTGGCATTTTGCTTAGGTACACCTGCAATAGGAAGATAAGCACACTTTATATTATTTGATGATGTGACATTATAATGAGCATGGGACATTTCACAATGAATTTTAACATGTGTTTTAACAGAATTGTGACATCTTACATTGATTTTGCTTTCCTCCTATATAAAACATTAGTTTCATCACAGTGCCATGAAATGGGGAAAACAAAACCATGAAATTTGTTGAGTACTTTGTTTCTTTGGCCTTCTGTATATCATTTTGAGAATTTAACTAAATTTTGGATATGGATAAAGTATCTTTGAAATATGTCAAAAGTCTCGAAGTTTAAGGTAGCCTGGTACAGACACCAGGAAACTTCAATATCATCTTTCGTGTATTTGTATGGCTGGTTTGGGAAACTTTAGTTCTAATTTAGTAACTATCCTCCATCTAGATTGTAAATCTGATTTCCAAGACATATATCTCTGGGAGCGATTGAGGGCAAAAGAAGAAGGGGACGACAGAGAATGAGGTGGCTGGATGGAGTCACTGAAGCAGTCGGTGCGAACTTAAACGGACTCTGGGGGATGGTAGAGGACAGGAAGGCCGGGAGGAACCTTGTCCATGGGGTTGCGATGGGTCGGACACGACTTCGCAACTGACAACAGAATATCTCTGACATACTAATTTAATAATTTCTCAAGGAAAAGGGGGAGGCAATTAATTAGAAAGAAAGCTGATCCTAAACTGCTAAAAGATAACACCAGGATAATTATATACAATTTTTCTGGATTTGGGCCAACACTTTTTTTTCCAAAAGAGAGCCAGTTTGGTCTAGTGATTAAAGCACCTGACCGGAAAGTGGAAAATTGTGAATACAAGTCCCACCTTAACTATGAAAGCCATCTGGGTGACTTTGGGCCAGACATTCTCTCTCAGCCCAACCCATTGTGGGCAAAATGGGAGGAGGAAAGTATGTTGAATATGTTTCCTGCCTTGAGTTATTTGTAAATATAATAAAGGTGGGCTATAAATAAATAACAATAACAATAACAACAACAATACACTACCTTGGTGTGGTTATGGGGCTTGTGTGCTCTGAGGAAGATGAGAGCCAAGCCAGAGGTTCAATCATACTGGACAGGTCTCATCAGAGGAATCAGACAAAGAGTGTATCTCCCATAAAATATATGATGAGATGTAAATTTCAGAAAGCTATATTGGCCCGGATATCATTCAGGTTAACAAGGCCTGCACTAGATGTTGGAGTTCCTGGATATCTGGTGAAAAATGGGCCACAGGACTCAGGATTGTTGGCTGAGCAACCAGGGCCAGCAGCTGCAGAATTACTCGGGGAAAAAAGGTATTTATTTGTCACAAATATACAGTAATTGAAAACAAAGAAATAATGAGCTGTTATTACAGATCAAGTCCAACAAGAAGAGAATATTTGAAACAAATGCACCAGCTCTGGAAAGAACAACATCGAAAATCAGAAATAACAGAACAGAGACCAGCAGATCAATGTTGATTTATAATATGAAATAAAGTATTAACAGAATCAGAATTGGAAGAACTGGAAAGATCTACCCAGGGCAAAGAAATCAAAGTCTTGCCAGAAGTAACTCAGAGTGCAGAGGAAAACCAGAGGGAGTTGGCAGCAGAAGAATCCAGCAGAACAAAGCCTTCTAACTAAAGAAGTAAAAGAATTGAAACAAAGAATAATTGAACATCTAAAACAGCACAAAAACATCAGAATAAGGCTGCCTGCATTAAAACTAGTTCCAAAGAAACAGCTAGCACAAGTATTAAAAGATGCAAATATTGCGATGTCAAGTATAAGCACCAGCTCACTGCAAGAAATAAACCAACTAATATAAAGCATAGCTGCATTTATAACTGAATACGTGGGGTGCAAAATCAACGAGGAAGTAAAAAAGCCAAACAGTGCTCCACAAAAATGGAAGAGTAGACTGGAAAATAAGATCAGCAAGTTGAGATCAGAAGCAAGCAAGCAAGCTAGAACAAATGAAAGAAAAGTAGCTGAAGAACAAGAAGACCAAAGAATATCTAATCAGCAAATACCACTTAGAAAAAAGAAAGATTAAGGAAGCGCTGGAAATAATAAAGCAGCAAATAACAGCTGTAGCCAAGAAGATCAGCAGATATGTAGCTCAGTGGCTCAAGTGGTTAGAACAGAGTACTGCAGATCAGCAGTCTGGCTGATCGAATCCCACCAGTTCCAAGGTCAACTCAGCCTTCCATCCTTCCGAGGTAGGTAAAATGAGTACCCAGATTGTTGGGGGCAACATGCTGACATTGAAAACCGCTTAGAGAGGGTTGCAAGCCCTGATAGGCGGTATATAAATACAGTGCTATTGCTAAATTGCAAATTAGAGGCAGAACTTCCAATTTCAATCCAGTCAGAAATGGTTCTACTCTTCCATCAATGGAAAAGAGTGCAGTGAATCAGTCAGTCCTGACAAGAAACAGTGCAGTTCTGGGTGCAGATATGGAATAACCCAAAGAAATACAACAAGGACGCAGCTTGGTTAAAAGAGGTGGATAAAAATAAAACAAGTTGAAATGAAAGAACTAGTAATAACAGCAGAAAGGTCGAGAAAAGAGCAAGGAAGATCAAGAATTGGTCAGCACCAGGTGAAGATGCACTGCATGGATTTTGGTTGAAACATCTAACTGATCTATACCCACTTGATGCCAAGTAGTTTAACAACATACTACAAAGAAGTGAAATTGAAGAGTGGCTAACCTCTGGCAAAACCTACCTGATAATAAAAGATCCAGAAAAAGGGGGCAGCACTAGGCAACTACAGGCCGCTTACCAACAACTTTCAAATTGTTAACTCTGAGATTGGAATTTCGTGTATCACAGAATTGTTTCACCACTGACAATGCAAAAAAGCTTATGCATTCCAAAATGTACAAATAGTACTGATAATATATATAATAGTACTGATGATGTATGTATTCCAAAATGTACGAATAGTACTGATAATGTATATAATAGTACTGATGATGTATGTACAGTAATAACATCTCAATATAATAGTGATGAACTGAGAAATACAGTGTTGTGCCTTCAAATACATTGTTCATATGACTAATCCTTCATATCCTCCTTTGGAGTTTTTAAATCCCTCCATTTCCTGCCCTTGTGGCTTCTGAAGCGTACAATAAGCTTAGACTGAAGTTCCTAGCTGGAGGAGGTACCTGTTCTTTCAAACAGATGGATAACTTAGTTGCTTCACTGATGAGGAAAGCTTTGGAAACTGAATATTTCCTAGTTTTAATGTGCTCACCAGTAGCCCTACCTGCACGCTGGAGCCTTTGATTCCATACAACGATACTCTTTCATTTACAGTAATGAGTAGATGAATTATATTTGAGAATTTACGAACATGCATGTCACACTTTAATACCTCAGCTATTAATTTAGCAAACAGCAAAGGAACATCAGGTCAACTGTGGGGCAATCCCAGTTGTCTGTGAGATTATGCTTCAATTGTGGATGCGTGAAAGAACTGGCTTATAGGAAAATTGATGTGGTGGACTTAATGGACTTTAAGAACATAGAGATGTTGAGTGTGGGAGGTCCAAATGATTGAGGCTTCTTTGTACCTCCAGGCTTTTGAAAGGTACCAATTAGCAAACAACAAAATGATGACAATGAAATAATAAGGGATGGCAAAAATAAGTACAGCTTGCATTCAAACTGCACCAGAGAAAAATATATTCTGAATATAACAATAATTTGAACCAAGTCATGATTATGATCAAAGGGGAAAGTTGATGATAAGTATTATGAGCTGCCTGTGAATTTCTACCAGGCTTGTAAGGAGTGTAATTGTAAGTTAACCAAAAATAGGACTGGAATATTCTTCTGAAAATAACCCTTAACATAGTAGCCAATCATCATCTTGATCAAGCTGCCCTTCCAGGTGGTAATATATATTTATATAGATGCACAGGCATCTGTATAAGACTCTCATGCATGACTACATTTTTGAAATAAATACCGCCAGGAAATGAGACTAGAATTTTAAACTCATTAAAATGGCAGGATTTTTACTCTTTTCTTGGGGTCAAAGACCTCTTTGCAATCAAAACGCAGTAACTTCCATTAAATCTGCAGCAGTTAGGCAATTTAATAATTGCCTGTATAATAATTCAAGGAAACTATAAGATAATCCCCACTGTTACTAGATGAGAGATGAGCATTTTGTAAGCAAAGAGTTTGCTCCAGATACAAAGTGGTCCATCTGCTCGCTCAAGTGTAGGAAGAAGTTTTAAGCCAGTTTCTCAACTGTGGCTACTTTCAGATGCGGGGACTTCAACTTCAAGAATTCCTAACCAGGTGAAGTTGAGAAACACTCATTTAAGCCCTTGAGAAGATGAAATCAGCATTAATAATCAATTATGGGGATAAGGAAGATCTGGGCTTAGCAGTAGTAATCATGAAAGGGATCTGGATATCATTCATCTCTTGCATCGTGAAATGGGCAGCGTATGAATTTAATATATAAATAAGCCAGATTAATATTTTATTGTGTACATTGTAAAAAAATCAATTAGGATGTTGTGAGACTTCGAAATTATGGAGTAAAAGAGATATTGTAAGACATTTGTCTGGTAAAAATATGGATGGCTCAAGTCGAAGATGTCCGTTGTGTTATACTGTTCTATAATGAAGTACATCTGTAGTAATATTTATATGGTGAGCTTAATTGATATCAGGCATGTTCAACCTGTGGCCCATGGACACATGCCATCCTGGAAAGCTAGCAATGCAGCCCCACAAGACAATAAAAAAATTAAACAAAAATGGAAGCTTGTTATTTATATACATTATTAAATATTTTATATGCGGCCCAAGACAATGCCTCTTCACTCAATGCAGCCCATGCAAGCCAAAAGGTTGGACAACCATGATTTCTATAGCAAGAGCAATAGAACGTAGACTTATATACCGCTTCATGGTACTGTATAGCCCTCTCTAAGTGGTTTACAGAGTCAGCATATTGCCCCCAACAATCTGGGTCCTCATTTTAGCGACCTCGGAAGGATGGAAGGCTGAATCAAAGTTTAAAGGGTATCATACTTGGCAGAACAATTTGATACAATTTTGTCTTTTGTATAAAAAGATACAATCTTTTGAAAAAGGATTGTCATTTTCAAAATTAAAAAATTAACTTATTGTATGTTTCACTTAGAGTTGTCATCCTCCAATAATGATGTGCCCAGTTGAATTTTGATCTGTAGTTTGTAAACATCTTCCAAATTTGATTACGTACATAAAGGTGTGAAACTGTTGAGTGAAACAGTTAACTGATGTTAGCAATTTAAATAGATAATTAGTTGTGCTATTGGTTATTCACCATTCTGGCACTGTAATAATACAGTTTTGCCTTTATTGGAGATTATTTGTCCCATTTTAACATTTGAAGCAAATGGATAACTTGCAAGAAACACAGCAGAAGGAAAGTCCTGCCTTATAAAACAATTTTTGATTGTTGACTTAAACTTTTAAATACCTTAAAGTGATATTTCATGTGCACATTTTTTGGAAGGTACTGCTTAAGCAAATACCATTTCTGTGGCATTTAAATCACTTGGCTTTCTGGGTTTTGCTGTCAGTTCTGTCAAAAATGTTTAATCTGATTAAATGGTATCTCTGCTTCGAGGAAAACACATGGAGTTAAATGACACCAATCCCTGAAGCTAACACTGTATCATAGTTCCTTGAGGCACATCACAATTAAATAGTTAAAAAGAATTTGAGTTTTAACCTCTATAGGAAAAAAAACCCTAACTATATAAATATGTATGTGAAAGAAACAGAGAATATATAATTATTAAATTAAAGCATTCAATCTGAATTTAGTTGCAGTTTCTAAAATCTTGAATTGCATTTGTCATCAACAAACATATTAATAGAACTTTTGATGCATCATATAAGTGTGCACTTATAAAAGATACCTGACATTAATATCTCTTTCACGTGTTAGGCTGCTAATAACGAAAAGGTAAAGAATGAAGACAAGCTCAACTAATGATTTCATCCATGTAGTCTGCTTGCCAACCATTTTGTAGTCATTTGTCATTGATCATTTTCTGGATATATTTTTTTCCCTTTATTGACTTCCCAGTCTGGGAATTTTTTGGTAGTATCCCATTCAAATACTCAACTGTTTTGAATCTGGGTGATTTTTTTTCCAAGATGGGGTAATGGCAGTAATAGTTGGCCACCTAAACCTTAATAAGGCAAAGGCAAGAATAGACTGCCAGTCCAGAGGGAGATGCACAGTGTTTGGAAGTGTGTTTGAAATATTCCTCCAGACCAAGTATTCATGGTAAACAATAAACAAGAGTCATATTTCTGTCTGAACAGTTGAATGGCCCAGGAGATTAGTAAGAAAAGAGTTGTCAGGGTAGAAAGCCTATGTTAGGCGAAATCTTTTTATAAGTTGAATGTTTCAGCATATCAAAGTTGAGGACAGACGTCAACAAAGGCAAGATAATAATTATGGCAGCAGGATCAAAGCTCTGGCCCTTTACACATGTTCGCTACTGTTTGCAACTTATATTCGCTACTGTTTTCCTGATTTCATCTCTACAAGTTTGGGCTACTTGTTGGTATTTTGTCTTAGTTACGTATGTGTCCCTCTTTCCATTTTTTGTACTTATGCTTTTTGTCTTTCAGTTTATCAAAGAGTTCTAGGTGTACACATGCTGGTTTCTTCTTGGATTTTTTGTTTTTCTTTTTCAGTTGTATTAAGCTGGACTGGGCTTTTGTAATGATATTTTTTAGAGTTTCACAAGCTTCTTGAGTTGTTTTCCCCTTTAAGATTTTCGTCCATGGATTCCTTCCCAAGTGTCTCTAAGTTTGTTAAAATCAGCCTAAGATACTGGTTTGATTGTGTTCTATTGTTTGTGTTTGCATTATATTCAATTTCAATTCCATTCTCCCCCAAAGTTCTCGGCAACTTCAACCTCCTCTATCACTTCTTCTGTGTTAGTAAGAATTAGGTCCAATATAGATTTTCCTTTAGTTCCTGTGATGTAAAAATCCCTTGAGGATATGTAAAAGAACCTGTGATATCTTGGTAAGCAGCGTGGATTCCCAGAATTCCCTATCCATATACATAGGTTTCCATAGAAATAGGATATTTTCATCTGAAGAAGACACCACAAAGTTTTATTTTCCACCTTCATAATGGAAAAATAAATACAGGTACAGGAATTCATGTATATCCTAAAGATATAAGTTACCATGTACAGCGGAACCTCTGGTCACAACCGTAATTCGTTCCGTAACTTCGGTCGCAACCCGATTTGGTCGTGACCAGAAGCAAGACTGATTGTGCATGCACCTACAAAAAAAATGGCCTGGAAGGGGGAATCGGCTCAGAAAGGGAATCGGCTGTGGCCATGTTTGATTGCCACCCAATTTTTGAATTGTGACCCAATTCAAAAATGTTGTGGATTTTTTTGGTCAGAACCCGATTTGGTCATGGTCAGAAGCGTTCATGACCAGAGGTTCTACTGTAAAAAGAAACTAAGGGTGAATCTTTTTTTATTGATTCCTGCCACCCATCAGTTAAATTCAAAACCAAGTATCATTTCAAAATGGTTTCAGTCACATTTTATATCCTATGTATGGTTTCAGAATTGGCTATTGTGTTACAGTATTTATTCAGCAAGGCAGTTTTGCTGAATCCTTAGAAGTTTAAGAATGCACAGAAAGCCTTGTGTTTTCTTTTACCTGGAAAGATTATTATATAGCCTCTTAGAAAAATATCTGGAATTGTGTTGGGTTATATAGGTTCTTATAATCTCAGCTTTCTTAACTCTTGAGTTTGGACTGATGTATTTTAAAGTCCATTAATTTAAGAATCTTTTGCTCTTGGTCTTTTATTTTTAATTATTAAACTTATATGTCACCCATTTTTCCAGAGGCAAGTCTGGGCAGCTTACAATCATTCAACTAATATGCAGTATAAAACATTAAAACAAAAAATAGGGATCTTAAATTTAAAACTCAGTTAAAATAAAATTGACTAGTATTGAGAAGGATGGAGTAAAGTGCATACTGGGAGGAAATGGGATATTATCTAATCCATTAGCCACCTCCAAAATCCCATACTCCCATTGGGGCTCAGGGCCAGTTGGCACAGCAGGTCTTCAAGGTCTTTCAGAAGGCCAAAAGGGTGGGCTTCAGGGGTGGATTGCTACCGGTTCGCGTGAACTACAGGTTATGGAACTACCGGTTTGGGTGAACCGGTTCCATCAGAAATGAACCTGGGCCCTCCCGCCTGCCCCTGCGCTATAGCTACCTTTAATCCCTTCATTTTAAGCACAGCTGATCGGCACGGCAGCGCAAATACCGCCCATCAGCTGTGCTGACTATCCGGAGCTGCAGCAATAGGTAAGAATCCCCTTTGTCTGCTAATGGAATACACGTGCAAAGCGCACAATCACCGAACTGGTTGTTAGACTGGTAGGAACCCACCCCTGGTGGGCTTGAATCTCACCTTAGGGGGAATGATATTCATAGGGTCGCAGCCATGACAGACCCTTTCACCTGAAATTCCTTCACTGACAGGATCTACAGTATGCCCCTTCTACCAGCACAGGTATGGTGGGCTAGTTCCATCAGGATGAGCCAATTCCTTAGATAGCCTAAATCCATGTCATGAAGGGCTTTCAATGTGATTATCAATATCTTGAATGAACCCAGAAGCACAATGGCAACCAGTGCAGCTTGCGGAACTGCAGTGTAACATGGATCACCCTAGGGCAGGGGTGTCATGTGCTAGCCACATGCACCCCCGGTTTAGCGAAGGGGGGAAAAGTCACAATATATCAAGTGACGATGTGACGACATGAGTTTGATACCCCTGCCCTAGGGATCCCAAGAACTGCCAATGCAGCTGTGTTTTGCACCAGCTGAAGCTTCCAGATAATCTTCAAAGGTAGCCCCATGTAAAATTACTGCAGCAATCCATATATGAGATGACCAGGGCTTGAATGACTGAGTACAGGTACAGTGGAACCTCGGGTTGCGAACGCTTCTGTTCGCAACCAATTCGGGTTCCGACCAAAAAAGCCACCCGAGTTTTGAATTGGTTCACAACTCAAAATTCAGATGGCGAACAAACACGGCGCGGAAAGATTCCTTTCTGTACCGATTTCCCCTTCTGCGCATGCGCAGAATGGTCTGCGCATGCGCAGTCAGTGTCACTTCAGATCACAACCAAATCGGTTCAAGACCGCAGTCCGGAAACGGATTGTGGTCGCGAACTGAGGTTCCACTGTACTCCCCAATTCAGGAAAGGGCACAACTGGTGCACTACACAAAGTTCTGCAATGGGTCTCTTAGCCACAACTGCCAGCTGCTCATTGAGCAGGAGTCATGAGTCCAGAAGAACCCCCAGATTGGGCATCAGGTTTGTCTGGGGGAGTGCAACCTCATCCAGAACTAAAGATGTTAGAGTCCCAGAACTAGACGCTCCGCATCTTACAGGGTTTATTAATCTGCATGCAAGTTCTACATTGTGAAACCAATGCCTCTAATGTCTGACAGCATCTACTGTCATTATTTAAATCAACATTTTTTTTCCTGACATTTGTTTACTCCATTTCAGCCTACACATAAACTTTTCTACAGAAACATCACCGTAGGAGGATGGAAAAACACCGCCCTGAGTCCTACGGGAGTGGGGCGGTATATAAATAAATAAATAAAATAAAGTGATATTTAAAGAGTCACAAACACATAAAGGTGGAAGATACGTTCAACTATGGGAATTGTTATTTGCCCTTGTGCTGAAATACCTATTGAACTAGTTCCACCAAAGTGGCTTTAATTGTCTAATAATATGTTTAGGTGTGACACCCACTTAACTGGAATAAGGACAATCTTCAAGATACAAGTCTTTATCTCTGTTTGCAGGTTTTCACACAAATAAAACAAATGTACCTATTCCTTTATTATTTAAATGCTGAAACAAGTTATCATGACATCATTAAGTGTTTTCATGACTGAGGACAATATGAAAAAGTGTGCTATCCATGTCTTCCTTGCTTCACTTGAATACAGCAATTTAAGACTCATATAATACATCGTCAGCATTAAGTGAAGAAAACAGAAGAGAAAAGGATCGGCATTTCTTTCAGGCCGGCATCTACCATATTTAACATTTCATTTGCACTCACCTGCCTGAAACAGCAGCAGCGTCACCAACCAGCGTTCCATGTGGAGATCGTGTCACCCCACTGTATCTGCACACCTACGGTCTCCCTGTAGTTCTGCTGTCAAACTGAGCGAAGCAATGGGTGTGTATAAATAATCTTACTGAATTACTCCTTTATAGTCTACTCTCAGAACTAAATGTATGAACCCATAAATTTCAAACACTTCCTTCTGAGCAAAAAGAGATCATTATTGAGAGGCTGGAGGAAGGGCAGTTCTTGATGGCAGGTTTGTTTGCAGATTGTTTGCAGATTGTTCCTTTCATCAAGTCTTGGTAAAAAGGAATTTGACTGAATCCACTGGACAGTTTGAAATATTACAACCACAAAGCTGGTGTTCTTTTCCTAAGCCTTTGTTTGCAGCCCCTAACTGACCTCACCATTTGTTTCATAGATTTTAAGTGTTAAAGACTTACTTCTGTAACTGGTATTGGCAGCATTTAAACTAAAGAACTATTAATATAAAAATCCTTTGTCTTAATGCTTGAGATTTTAGCAAGCTGTTTAAAATGAAAAATGTGCAATAGTTCAAAATCTGGTAATAAGTTTCCCAATATAATATCTGTGGCCCAACCATGCCTAGGGATTCCTTGAAACGCCTGACTTTTATTTGGGACTTACCTTCCTCCATGATAGCCATTTTGTGAAAGGACAAGTCCTCTCCCATGACAGAGATCTCAAAGGTCCATATGATTGAATGTTCCAGCCTCATCTGTCCTGCAACAAAGCTGACAATATATATCATCCCATCTACTCATTGGAGCCAGCTAGCTGTAATCCATGAACTTTAGCATTTTCCAAATAGAATTATTAATTATTGTTTAAATGACTTGAGGTAGTCAAAAAAGTGGGATTAATCTAGTTGATTAATGAAATTTAAATAGAAAGGAAAAATGCAATTTTAAAATTGGTGATCTTCTGCCTCTGTCCTTGTTTAGTAACCCTCACAGCTGGACTTCGACAACTTGGCACGGCCAATTTGACACAGCCAGTTTGCCACCCGCTCTGCCAACTCACCACTGTTAAGTCATCACAGGACAACTCAATTCTGCCAATTCTCTGCAGAGACAACTCGTTGCAGGTAGCCAGAGGGAAGAGGTGGGCGGACAAATGAGCAGGTGCAGCACGGTGGTGGTGACCAGAAACATACCATTTTCACACACGTCTCACTGCCGCTGCAGGCTGTTTAGTGGCAGTGGTCTTTGGGCCATTTGGGCCAGCGGTGGTGAGAGGGACAGGTGGCAGGGAGGCAGCAGAAGCCGGACATATCCCATTTTCACACCACCTGGGAGATCTGCAGCAGCAGGCGTTGTGAAAATGACATGAGCCTGGCCCCTACCACCCGCCCACCCACCACCCCCAAATGGCCCAAACATCGCCACTGCCTCCAAATGGCCCATGGCAGCAGCAATGGCAGTGTGTGTGAAAATGGGAAGCCCCCAGCTGCCCCTCTGTGCTCTGCCCACTCACTCACCCGTCTAGCTGTCCCTCTAGCTGCCTGTGGCGAATTGTCCCCACAGTGAATTGGCCATGTTGAGATGTCCTGTGACTTGACAGCAGTGAGTTGGTAGAAGTGACTTGGTAATGGCGAGCTGGCCGCACTGAGGTCGCTGCACCAAGCTGGCTGCACCAAGTTGGCACATTTCACCTCACAGTAGTATAAATGGTTTAAAAGAATTTTAAAATCAGATCGTTAGGGTTGGATATGAAAACAGTAAGTAAGCTGTCATCTTAAATTATTATTATATAGGTTTTTACTGGCAGCAGGCAATTTGCAATTGCACACACCTCCTTCAGCTCTTTGTGGAACTATCCTAAACTCTGCCTTTAAATTACAGGAAAGAAATACTCAAGGATGGGTGTGTGTATGTACAAAACAAACCTGGGAACTCCTGCCATGATTTGTCCCCAAGAAAAAAATGATTTCCTTATGTAACTTGGAATGTGACGTGTATATGTTGAAATATCAAGCCCTTTGATATATGAGGCTAACTCATATCAAAACCAAGGCCCTGGGAAAAATAAAACAGAAGGCTTATTGCAAAAGGGGAAGGATTTCATCCTTGCAATAAGTAATAGCAATAGCAATAGCAATAGCAATAGCACTGTATTTATATACCGCCTATCAGGGT
>JANHJO010004148.1:9850-20162 GCA_032468235.1 Pseudoxyrhopus heterurus
ATAGATAGATAGATAGACAGACAGACAGACAGACAGACAGACAGACAGACAGACAGACAGACAGACAGACAGACAATTATAGCCCACAACTGCAATGCTGGTTGAAAATAGCCATGTGCCATATCTATGTTTCATTGGAATTGAAGTCTGTTTTGTGTCCATGTTTTAAACATGGTTCACACTGTGAATTACATGCAAATCTGCCCATTTTTATACAAATATTTACTGCTACTGTTGTGAGATTTCATCCACAAATAAGACTTGTCTCAATCCCAGTCAGAACATTAACATCTAAACATAGGTAGAATTTTCCATTCAAATAGGAACTATAATGGTTCCTGTTTAGGGGGGGGGATCCTTTTTTTCAGCCTATCTGTAAAATGCAGCAGCTCCCTGAAAACTCTATGAAAGTAAATGCTGAAGACCTTGCTTGTTCTGAGGATCCCATTATTATTAGCTAAGTTGTAAGTCCTGGGGGGGGGAACTATTTTTCCCCCAACAGACAATGTGTCCATCCAGGATGTGGTCTTCATGAGAGGACAAGAGGATAAGACTGATCTGCTTATTAAGTTTCTTTTAGTTGGCATCAGAAGTAAATTAAACAAAACATTTTTGTTAACCTGTTGGAACTGTCTTGACTGTGAGTACCAAACCAATTTTTCCTATATGGAACAATGTAGTAAGTAACAAGGCAGTCCACAGTGACAAGTTCTAGTTTGTGCGTTGAGTACCAAACAAACTATGAGTATCAGGACAAAATTTTGGCATTAAAATGTGTTGAGTACCAAATCTGATGACTTTCAAAACAGTTGAGTACCAAGGTACCACTGTACAGCTTTTTAGTTATCAGTATTGCAATATTCCAATTGGGACGCAGTGGTTCAGTGACTAAGATGCTGAGCTTGTTGACCAGAAAGGTCAAAAATTTGGCGGTTCAAATCCCTAGTGCCGCGTAACGGAGTGAGGTCCCCTTACTTATCCCAGCTTCTGCCAACCTAACAGTTTGAAAGCATGTAAAAATGCAAGTAGAAAAAGAGGGACCACCTTTGGTGGGAAGGCAACAGCATTCCATGCACCTTCAGCGTTTAGTTATGCCGGCCACATGACCATGGAGACGTTTTCAGACAACGCTGGCTCTTCGGCTTTGAAACGGAGATGAGCACCGCCCCCTAGAATTGGGAACGACTAGCACATATGTGTAAGGGGAACCTTTACCTTTACCTATTCCAATATACTCAGTTTGACTATTGCTGGTAACTGTATCAATTATATGAAACAACTAAGTCATAACTGCAGGCAGTACATGCAATTAATCTTTGTAATTTAGTTTATTTGCATAACTAGCTACCACATCTGGATTTGCTCAGGCAGATGTTTCCCAAGAACTAACAAAGACAAGAAAGGAAGGAAGAATATAAGTTGGTTGAGGTACTGCCCCATAGTTTTCTCTTCCCACCCCCCTCATACCTCCTTCTTCTCTGCCTCCTCCAAAATGTGGACATACATGCTATTTAAAATCGACACTTACAAGTAAAGTGGAAGCATTTATATATTTGCAAATGTGAACACAAAATTTAAGCATGGAAATTTCAAGACTGAAGATGACATTGTATGTTCTCGTGGCACTGGGCAATGAGAATGCCTTTAAGTAGCATAACAATAAAACAATTGACAGAAGGGGCGGAGACTAGCAGGACGATGAATAGAATATTTATTCTATTGTAATTACACCCTGTCCTCAAACTCAAGTGACTATTCAAGGAGCACAGCATTTCTAACTCTAATAGTTGGAAGGAACAGCAGGAACATGAAAATGAAGAGCAAACTCTAAGATCTGTGGACTTCAACTCCCAGAATTTCCAGCTAGCCCGTTCTGGCTGAAGAATCCTGGGAGTTGAAGTCCACGAGACTTAAAGTTGCCAAGGTTGGACACCCCTGACATACCAACAACCATAGTTCTATTTTCTTTTCCCACTCCCAATAAGGACAACCCACCTTCAAGTGGTTCAATCTTCAACCTAAGAGTTGTATTTCCTTTTAGAAAAACTTTTTGAAATCAGGCAAAGTCTAATGGCTCCAGAATGTTCAACGTTTATGTGAAACCTCATGTTAACCACGACTTTAGTTCTGTCACAAAATGTCTTGACAACAGGGATGGAATTGGTGAAAGCAAGAAAGAACCAACCAATTTTGCTGTTCTATTCTACCCTATCTGATGTTTTACCTCCCTCTCCTGGACCAAAGTAGGAGATTTGAAGTCAAAGGCCCTTTGCACTTAAATGGGCATTTTTTAAAAAGGGCTAGCAAACTTATTGTTCCCAGAGTTTTCTGATAGAAATCTCAGTGAAGGAATTCTTCCAATATAAATAGCAGCTCTAAAGATATTTTCATTGCAACTGAAAGATGGAAGGGAAAAGTTACATATTACCCCACCAGCCCCTTATGATCCTGATAATGATCAGCTTCTTTCCAGTGTTTTTATTTGCATTTTTAAAGGATATATGTATTAACATAACAATACATTTAATGGTAATATCATTTTTACCATTTTCTTCATTATCCTGTAAGTTGCCATGATAGTAATAATTTAGAACAAATACTTTGTTCATAAGCAATATAAAGAAGATGTCAGGTACTTATTAAATGGCTTGCATGGATGCTGACATACACACAAAAGTACATAGAGAACTTGGCACACTTAAGGGTTACTCATATTGATATTCCAACTCAGCCTTCCATCCTTCCGAGGTGAGTAAAATAAGGAGCCAGATTGTTGGGGGCAATATGCTGATTCTGTAAAACCACTTAGAGAGGGCTATAAAGCATTATAAAGCAGTCCGTAAGTCTAAGATTGCTAATACAGATCACTGTTTGGTCTTGCTGCCTCTGCTTCTCATTCTACACAAATCCATATGCATCAATATATATTGCATAAGTATAACCTCTGAACAACGAACGGCTATGCCCTTTAAAGCACCAGAATGTAACATAGGCAGCTTAGTCCTGCCACTAACATGTAAATAGTAAAGAAATAAACATGGGCTGCCTCTTAATCCCTACACCAAAGGTAGAAATATTCATTTTTAAATCCAGCTGAGAACAATCACAATATTGTTTAAAACAGAATAGAAAAATAATGTTAACGACACTAAAATAGTGATATTAGAATCAAGAACATCTCACCAACTAGCCAGCGTCCTTTCTTTGAAAAAGCTTCCAGTTCTATAAATACCAATACCAGGGAATTGGTTATCTGGAAGAGCCTTAAAACATTATCTAGTGTCTATATTATCTATATAATATCTAACATAGTATTATCTATAAACCTTTTAAAACTCTAGGAAATCTTACACCAATATTCCCATGATTCCATCTCTGAAAGAATTGAAAGCAATTCTAGTAGTTCGTTGGAGATGCTTACGACCTCGGTTGCACAATTAGGAACTGCATCAACATGTTTAAGTGTGGAGGCCACCTATGCCAGATTTCAGATAAATGTCATTGCTCTATTCTAGAAGAGTCCTTTCTCTTATCTCTCTCTCTTACCCTGTATTTCTATCCCAACCAAATTCCCTGGATTATTGTTAAGTTTCTCCTCCCCTTTTTCTTCCTGAAAAAAGAGCGACATCATCTTCTTATATGTTGCCATTAGCTTCAATAAGCGTCATTCTGTCTATCTATGAATGAAAACTTGTTCACTAATGCAAGTTTCTCTGTGGCTTTCCACTTGATTTCTGTTTGTTGCATGTCCTTTGCTTATTCTTATTTCTTTTCCCAACATAAAATCCATTGGCTTTCCTTCTAGTTCCATCTTAGTCATGAAAGCCAGCTGAGTGACTTTGAGCTAGTTGCTATTGGATCAATATTTAGTTGATTCAGGAAAAAATGTAGACCATGGACTTGCAGGAAAAGGGGAAAAAATAATAATCTGAAAATCCTAATTATGCTATACAGTACAGTCTTCCTTTTGCATTTCAGAATATTTTTCTGCCCTAGATTAAGGTAAAAGAATACACATCCAAACAAATGTTTAACAGTGAAACCTTTGCATATTTAAAGTACGTTTCATTTAATTCAGTGGGGCTTACTAATGTGTACAGTCAAAGGGAACTGCGGTTTCTTCAAGACAGTTTAACTTTAGCTTGATTCTTACGTTGCAAAATAAGAAGTTCTGCTAGAGGAAGTCCAAAGAATGTTTCAGTAGCAACATTGGAATATTGTGTACATAAGGATGAATTGTTCTTAATAACTTTCATACACACATCAGACACAAACATGTTGTCTATGGAAAATATGCATTTGAGAGAGAGAGAGAGAGGGAGAGAGAGAGAGGGAGAGAGAATGGTTGATGATTAACAAACCGAAGCTTGGGTTGAGATCAGTTTTCCTCATCTCCACACATCCATTTCTTCCCAGATTGACTTTGGTCACGTGATTGCAATTCAAGCACTCACATTTCAACAGCATCCGACAGTCATGTGATCAGGATTTGCAAATTTTGCAAATTCCCAATGGGAAGATAGGTTTGCTTAAGGACCACCTGATTTGCTTAATAATTTCCCTAACAAATGTTATAAAAGTGGGTCTGACTCAGCTTATAACAGCAATGGCTTGTGATGGAAATTCCGCTCCCAATTTTGGTCATAAGTCAAGGACTGCTGTATGCATGCAGAATCTATGTATGATTTTTGGCTGTTTTGAACCTCCTGGCAGCCTCAGCAGGTATTTGCCTGATTCAAGTCCTTCCTTTGGTCATATTCAGTTGAATGTTTGATAAAAGTTTAAATGAACAGAATGTATTTCAACAGTAATTGTGATTAAATCACTGTTTCTTTCAGCAGTGTAGGATTAGAGTTGTGCTTTACCTTTGAAGTAGTTCCAAAGGGTAATACTATTATTTTCAATTAATTTAATATCTAGTTATTCCTGCTGGAAAATAACCTCAAGTATGGAG
Organism: Pseudoxyrhopus heterurus; assembly: GCA_032468235.1. NCBI lineage: Eukaryota > Metazoa > Chordata > Lepidosauria > Squamata > Pseudoxyrhopus > Pseudoxyrhopus heterurus. The sequence goes on from JANHJO010004148.1 coordinate 14,805, forward strand.
ATTATTTTTCCAACCTGAAAGATACAAGGTGTATTCTCCTGGAAGTATCTTGCTTCTGAGCTGGAGTAAAGAACAGTGTAAGCACACACTCATTTTTCCTTTCTTTCCTTACTCTTTGAGTATGCTGCCTAGGTTAATTTACTTAGGAGTAACAAGAAGTCACTCAAAGACACTCTAAGTAGACAAAGAATTGGACTACATGTGTATCCAATGCATTGTTATTTATATAAAGACATATATAACTTTTACTCCTCTTATATTTCGGTGATAATCTTCACTTAATTTCAATGATATATATAAGAAAGGTAAGTGTATTTTTTGGTATGTTTCTTTTTATAACATATCAGGAATGAAATGTGCCCATTACAATAGTGACCAGGAAGCATTTCTATGAAAACAAGGTCTGTGTACTGTAAATTAGGGAAGTTCTTTTCAAAGTCCATCAATATTTACACTTCCTTGTGTGGCATTTAAAATGAACTGCTATCGTAGTTCATGCAACAGCAGCATGGATCATATAATGCTTCCAAACCCATTAAGTAACTTGTGTTGCTGGAGACCTGGGTAGCAGGTAGAGCCTGAAACAAGAGTCACTTACTTTAATACAGTCAAAGTAAACAACTAACATAAATGTTCTAATACTCATTATGTTGCTACAAATCACTATAAAAACTAAGCTGGGACTCTGGAAGCAAGTGGACACCTTTGGGATTTAGACTATTCTGTGCACTCTCAAACATGAATCAAACCACCCATGGACCAAGGAAAAATTCAGTCAGGTTGCCTCCTTTCAGCTTCCATTACATCCAGCCTCCAAGGTGCTCTTTAATACCTCCACTTGGCTACATTGCTGATTACTTTCCTTAAAAGATTTTCAAAAGGAACAGTAGAGTGTAACTTGAATCAATTACACTTTTTAAAATTGCCTTTAAGATATAGGCAGAGCAGAAAAGCCTCTTGGGAGTATTGTTATGGCTCCGCAGCGTGCTGCTGAGCTAGCAGACAACTCTGACTCAGAGGGAGAGCTAGAGTTGGAACCAGAGGGAAGAGAGGAGTCGGCTGTTGGGAATATGCCAGATGCTGGCCCCTCCATGAGCTATTCGGTGGTTTCTGACAGTAGTGGGGAGGAAGCCTTAAGTGATGCCAGGATCAGGAGGCTGCTGAGAAGACAGCAGCAACGTAAGAAAGGAAGAGGTGAGCTAAAGCTGATCGGTAATTGACCACACCCTTGAGTGGTTAAAAGGGGTGTGGTTGGGAATAGCCCCTTTGCAGAGAACTATTCTGGTGTGAGTGAAGTATCCTGGTCCTGGTTCTGGTTAGTGGTTTTCTGGATAGAGTTTTCCAGCTTTGTCATTCCTCACTTCTTTGCAACAAGTCTTTAAGTATAAGTTTGGACTACATCATTATTACGGGTTTGTTTTTGATTGGGATAATCACTTGGCATTCGGCCCAGACTGTGGTTTTTTTTTCAAAAATTTTTTTGTTTTTATTTATACAACATCATACATCAAACAGCGTATTAGACCAGGTTACAAATATTAAGCACTTCCATAGTTCAAATTTTCATTACATTGCTTCCAACCTCATATAATATTCATACATTCTTGGTTACCTATTCAACATTTAAAGATTTCAGGCAGAATTAGAATAAAGCAGGCGTTTGGTCTTAGCTGTACAGATTCATAGAAGAGTCCATGTAAACTTTAGCTATCTGCCTTTCTGTTATAGGTAAAGATAATTTTTGTTCCAATCCAGAGAAAATGAATAAAATGCTGTGCAGGCCTACTTAATTTCATTTCTCCTGGGTAAAGATCCTAGAATATTTTTTTAATAAAAAGATGGACTTGCTATCTGTAATTAAAGCCTGTTTGAACATGCTTAATATTTGTTTAATGATAGAAGAAGAAGAAAAAATCATTGGTGGCTTCCAGGCAGAGCTAAATCTCTCCTAACTGACCAACTCTTCATTGACCTTATAAGCACCCCTGGGGGCTTTGGATGCTATATTGCTTCCAGAGCCTCGATCTCAAAATCCACTAAAATGCTTTTAAAAGGGCTCTTACAATTAGTGTATCTGATTTGTTTCTAGCCTTCTTAAAAATGAAAATGTTACAGAATTGTATGCAACTGTTTTCCACTGAAAGAAAGACTGCAAAAATCTCATGTGAAATTTGATAACCATTCAAGAATCTTTTAAATATGTCAAAATGCTTCCTGTTCTCTTAATCATCACTAAAACAACTTCCTCTTTCGGGCACAGATGTTTGTTATTCTCAAGAAATAAGTGTCTCAACTTGAAAATGCAAAGTTTGGGCAGCATTGTCTATTGTTATGTCATTTTTTGGTTTGGGTAAGGTTTTTTGGGGGGGGTATGATGTTTTATGCAATTTTCTGTTCAGAATTCTGAAGAAATCGACAACTTGCAATATGCTGCTTTTGATTAGGTTAGTACCTTAGATGTGTATGACTAGAATGTTAACATTAGAAAATATATGTAGGATTACAGGACTATAAAATAGGGTATTTGTATGAGAAAACATAGGGTGTTACTAAGAATGAACCAGTTTATCTGTCCCCACTTTGGAAAATCAGACGCATCTTCTATTTCTTCTGTCCTAATATATATTCAAGAAACACAGGAGGCAAAATCATAAGTAAATCCTTAAAATTACAAAGTGTGAACAAGCAGCCTTAGAGCCTTTGATTGTTGTGAGCCATCTAGAGTCATTGAGATTCAGGCGGTATACAAGTATAACAAAATTGTTGTTGTTGTTGTTGTATTTGTACTTTGTTTTCAACATACCCTAACTTCATGGGGCTTGTGGCAGGGCCTTTTTAGCTGTGCCCAGATCCACCCAAGAAAGATGAAGAGGGATCCTGCCTTGCTCTTATTTATTGCTTGCTTACTATTTGGTATCATCAGATTAAATTATTATAACTTTAAGATAAAAACAAATATTTGTAGCTCAGGACTGAACTGTAGGATAAAACTCAGAGAGCATCAAGGATCCCATAAAATACACCCCTCCACACGAACGTACATAATCCAGGGTTTGTGATAAAAGTTAGAGAAACGAGGATACTGGTATAAAGTTCAAGAGAAGGCAAGGAAATGTCTGGTTGCTAGGAGTTTGGGTGCTCAGGTTTTATACTTAGCTGAGCGAGAGCAAAGGATGAAGTGGAACCTGAAAGAAAATCTGAACTGGAGTCTTTTGGTGGGAAGAGAAGTCTTCCATGAAGTTGAGAGAAAGAAATGAAATGTAGAGTTTGGACAGGACATTGGAATTACAGGACTACAAAGAGCATGCATGCATGCAAACCCAAGGACTCTGCTTCACCAAAACAAGGTTTAATAGAGACACAGACCTGGTCTGGAAACAAAGTTCAATTAGTGAAGCAATGTGAAGAAACTAAAAGGAGCTAAAGATTTACAGAGCTACTGACAACAGAGAGGGGATCACATAAAGCTTTTGCTCTGCTGAGCCTGCTTGCAGCTTAATTTTGAGGGAAGCAGTGTGGCAGACAAGTCCTACCTGTGAAGAAATCCACCCAAGGTGAAAGCTGCAGAGGGGGCTGAGGTCAAGAGGTTTTGGAGTGCCCAGAAGAAGATAGCTTGGAGAACAGTTCCTGAGAGGAAGAACTGATGAACAGCAGCCTGGAATTAGATTGAGGATTGAGGCCAGTGCTGAATTGTATGAATAGCTGTGAGGGTTTATCTTGTGTTGGGATTCAAAGAAGAGCCTACGTGGTTGTTAAGTGATTGAAAGAGAGAAGACACTGCCTTCCACAACCAAGTTCCTCAGGACTGGGGGAGGTATGGAGTCATTCCCACTGAATTAAGTAGTTACTTGTAAAGTTATTGTTATATCTGTGTAAAACTGATTGTATATCTGCACCGAGGTTGTTTAATACAAGTAGAATTGTTCACAATCTTTAATTCTGAAAGCAAGAAAGTAAGATATATTTTCTGTAGATAACCAAAAGATCCAAGGGTTTTGCTTGATCTGAAGTGGATCTCTCTTTGTAAGTGACAGCAAATTGATGAAAATACACAAGATGGGAACCAGAAGAGATTTTGTTAGATTTCAGCTCTGGAATCCAGAACTGGCTTCTATGTAGCAGCATACTGTATTAAGTATAGAATAAAATGAATATGGGAAATAGTAAATCGAGGGCATGACTTATACTATCAGCAAACAAGCAATAAATAAATAGAAAAAAACAAAGCAGCTGCATGGTGTGACATTTCCTGGTTTAAGATAATCAAACAAGTAAGGGTTATATTACTTGAAGCTGTCTCTGGTATCACTTATTTCTTATATGTAAGGCTTAGTGTCACTTTAGTTTAGTGATTTCAGTGCTGAGTAGTTAATAGCCTCTGAAGCTAATGACTTCTGCCTTCTGTCTTCTACTGCATTTGTATAATGTTGGGGAGTTGTCTATAAATGTCTTTACAGAAACCTTGGCATCCAAACTGCTTAGGAATTCCAGGACCATGAAGGGAGTAGCTCTGTGTGGTGCCCTAGATCCAAAATGTAGTTTTATAAGATAGGATCAATGACAGCAATTGAGAAAAACCAAATTTTGCCATCTACACATGTGACTCAACATTACGTTTACTTTGAACCAATTAGCTGGCAGGTGTCAGACCAACTGATTGACTCAGCAAATGACTAATATTGTTCAACTTGGGTTGTCCTGAATTAATTGGTAAAGATGATATTTCATGCATTTTTTTTAAAAAAAGTTAAAATTAAATGCAAGGAAATATTTGAAGATTTACAAAACAGAGTCTACAAATCAGGACAGGTCAAAGAGCTTTAGCTGCCTAAAAATAATAATGCCTTGTGCAGAAAAATATAACTTTATTTGATTTATTATTGATTTTATATCTCACCTTTGTCTTTATTTAAACTTTCAAAGTAGCTTACAGTAAACATTTTAGAACATGAAACAAAACGAAGTCAATACAAGTAAAACCCAAATCAAACAGTCATCAAAGCCATCAACAGTTCAAAGCTTGAAAAGCAAACATGTTTTTAGCATCTTCATAAATCCTGAAGAATGGGGAAATAAATCTAATTCCGTAGAAAATGCTTTAATACCAATTAGAGGAAAGGTTTCTGCCATTCTATGCCATTCTATGTTCTTATATACAGTACCTGCCAATTTACACTCCATTTTTACAGTATATTCATTGGTCTGTGAGGTGTTCTGCTTTTTTTCTTCTTTATTTGAACTAGTACCGTATATACTCGAATATAAGCTGAGTTTTTCAGCCCTCAAAAAGGGCTGAAAAAAACACCCTTGGCTTATACTCGAGTCACCTAATTTTCGGGGCTAAATTGATGCGTGCGC
>JANHJO010004148.1:26807-38343 GCA_032468235.1 Pseudoxyrhopus heterurus
TTTCCAGAAAACAGCTTCTTTGGCCCTGCTCTGCAAATCATGTTGGAGTTGCATTTCCACTTGTATCCCTTTCACTACAGCACAGGATTCTGAAATAAATTCCTTCCCTGTCTCAGACATCACTCAGCATTCTCATTTATCTGTTTGGATTGATCCGGGTCTAATTGTTTCTTTCCTCTGTTTTATTACACGTGGGGATATCCATCGAACTGAGAATGGAGGAACATCAGATCTCTTTCATTCACCCAAGCGGGCAAAGAGTCCCCAGAAATTAGCTCCTATTAGGCTTGCCTTATGAAAAGAAATGGGGCTAATTTACCATGGATGTGTCTAAGATCCACACAAAGGAGAAGCGTACTCTGCTATCTAGGGCTAAAGTCACATGCTTATGCTGACATGCTTAAAACCAGGGCCCAACTAGACACATTTCAGTGAAACAGCAGGACAGCTTGGGCCAAAGAAAGCAGTGAGAAGAATCCAGCATCTGTTTTTCTCAATAACATTCTCCTATTCTAAAACAGCTCTTTGCAATTAATGGTAATTTGCAAAGTAATTTTATGTGCAGAATAACAGAGTTGGAGGGGACCTTGGGGGTCTTCTAGTCTAACCTCCTGCCCAAGCAGGAGAACCTATACCATTCCAGAAAAATGGCTGTCCAATCTCTTCTTTAACATCTCCAGTGATGGAGCACCCACAACTTCTGGTGGCAAGCGGTTCCACTGGTTAATTGTTCTCACTGACAGGAAATTTCTCCTTAGTTCTAGGTTGGATCTCTCTTGATAATTTTCCATTCTTGTCCTGCCTTCAAGTGCTTTGGAGACTAGCTTGGCACCCTCTTCATTTTGTGACAGCCCCTCTTGGTTTCTTTTTTTTGTTTTCTTTTTTCTGGCCATTTTGTCCTCATGAATGAATCTCCTCTGACACCGCCTGCCCACTCTACTTCTTTCTCTTGTGTCTCGGGCACAGCGTGTCATAGGAGCATTAATGTAAATGCATTTGCTGACATGATTCTGCTCGGATGCAAATCTGTACCACACAGAAGACAGCGTCAGGCAAAGCCAACTATTCGTTGCACTGTATACTCCAGGGTGTGGGGCCATGCTCAGAGAACCCATGAGATTTTAATGGCGGCCTTCCCAGGGGCATTTTTGCCATTGTGCAAGATCCAGTCTTTTCTCCCTCCATCCTTTTCCATCTCAGATCATTTCTGGGTGTCACACAGACCAACTGAAACGTGAACAGGAAGCTTCATTATCACTATTCCTTCTGTGATCTGTGTGATCTTTTGATCACTGAGGGAATGAGCTCTCTCACACTACCAACAGCTTTCCAGTTGCCCAAGTATGCTGGCCCACAATCTTATTACATAGTGTGATTTGCTTGTTTGAGGTAAATTTAAGAAAACCATGGCTTGGCTTATGCAGGGAATCAGATCCCATTGTGTCTTCCCAAGGCATTCTGCTGAAACTGGAGGGACACCTGTAATTCTGTCACTGTTACCTTCTGGGAAATCTTTACAGTATTCAGAGCCAGAGGGTGGCCCATTTCTGCTTTCCTAATGCACACAGACACACACCACACAAAGAAAAAAGGTGCCTTGATGTTTACACAGGTGAGTTGAGGAGGGGATTTGAAAAGAATGTCAGCAGCTGTGCAGAAAAAAAAATAAAAGCTGTTAATTGTGACAACAGGCCTGCTTTTGGCGTTATTCTATTTAATATACACATTGGGGGTGGGGGGAAGATGAATGCAGTGCTGGTGAAAGGTGAACAACGTACCTGGATGACAACCTCCAAAGTTGATGTTCTTCATGCAGAGAGGAATTGGTGCTTATGTGCCTACAATGCTCACCTTGCCAGCCCTCTTCGGCATAGGGCAATGCACACCTGCAAGGGTCATCTTAAGGTCATAACTGGCACCATCAGCTTCATAACTAGCACAAAGATGTTGCCTCGTCAGGTAATGAAATATCTGCAAGCAAACAACCAATGTCAGAGAAGATCAAGGACTCCAGAGAGTCAACTACCATAAGCTAGTAGGAACCCTGTCTCTCCATTAAGGCAGGTTATGTGAGATGGACCCTACATCCAAGCATTCCTCCTCCTCCTTTTCCTTCTTCTTTTTTTCTCCTCCTTCTCCTTCTTTCCCTTCTATTTCTCCTTTCCCTTCGCCTTCTCCTTTTTCTACTCCTTCTCCTCCTTCTCTCTCTCTCTCTTTTGGTTGTTGCACAAAGGGATTGATTAGAATTGCTCAGAAGGAAAGGCCACAAGAAGTGCTAGATAAATCAGAACTTCCTGTTCCACCAGCCAACTTGCTTCTACCTTGATAGTCAAGGCATGGATACAATAGCACTCTTTCTAATAGTTTCAAACTAAAGCAGCCATCGGGGGAATTTTGGGAATTGAAGTCCACAAGTCTTAAAGTTGCCAAGGTTGGACATACCTGAACAAAAGTATTGTGAAAGGGGAAAGTCTTCTCTCTTTGCTTTCTCATTCCCTATGTAAGTAGAACCACCTTCACTGATAACGCTTTTTCTCCATACTCTTTTTATACCTTCCCTTCTCCTTCCTCCAATTGAAAAAAAAATAGGTCCAAGGAGTCCATGATGGACTTTTCTCCACTGCTGAACTACCCATTCTTATGTCAGCAGAAAACAAAGCTTCCAATTCTTTCCATCACCTCCCATATGGAGTACTGCGATGCACTCTACATGGAGCTACCCTTGAATTGTATCCAGAAGCTGCAGCTAGTGCAGAATGTGGTAGCATGAGCAGTTTTGGGGTACCCTTGGAGTGTATGTATAATATCCTTGCTATGTGAGATGCATCACAGGCAGGTCTGCTTCTGGGTCCAATCCAAAGTGTTAGTTATTACCTTTATTTGTTGGAATTTCTATGCCGCCCCATTCCCAGAGGAACCCTTCGTGGCAAGGTCTTACCATCTTGACCCCATCTTGGTCCAATCGGGTCAAGCAGGGAGGGCATGTTGCAGGCCCCATCCGTTAAAGAACGTTGTCTTGCCAGGTCTAGGAAGAGAGCTTTCTCTGCTGTTGCCCCCACCCATGGAACAGGTTGCCCTGAAAGGTGAGGCAGGCTCTGTTTCTTCTGGCCTCCTGGAAATGCCGCCACATAGACATAGCTCTGCCAAATGGCATGGGGATCTGAGAGTGGCATGAAACCCTAGGGTTGGTTGGTGGCTTGAGGACGTGCCTTTCCCTTTTTTATCTTTTATCATTCTTAACTTTTTAGCTCTGTTTTTAATATTGTTTTTTAACACGTCTCTTTTTATGGGTTTTATTTGTAAACTGACTGGGGGGCTCACTTAGATGAAAGGGCTGGTTTAGAAATTTGTTAAATTTGCTGATCCTACCCTGCCTCTATTGTCTGTTCCAATTTTCTGCCTTCTCCCTGTCAAAATCCAAGCAGAAAGAATTAACTTTTTTCTAGGGAAGCTAGCAGGAAAGAGTGCAAATAGTGATCACATGATCACAGGGGCACTTGGCCACTGGTTGTAAGTGCAAGGGGGTTGCCAAGTGCTCAAATCACAATCATATGACTGTGGAGAGGGGGGGGTGCAACATTTTGCAACTGTCAAAAATGCTTTACAGGCCGTAGAGCACCCTTTCCCAGGCCGTCATTAATTGGAAACATCATTAAGCAAACAATTGTTAAGTCAAGGACCACCTATAGATCAGTAATTTTGGAAAACGTGTGATTGGTTGGTTGGTTGGTTGGTTGGTTGGTTGGTTGGTTGGTTGATAACAGAGCAATTTGTGCTATGTTTCCCCAATGACTGACTCTTGTGCAAAATGAAACTTGGGGACGTGCCCGCTCATTTCCCAGTCTAGCCTCATTTAAATGAAATCAGCTTCTGCCGTGAAGTTCACAACTGCCAAAGGTTGGTCCCTTTAGGGGCCCGACCACTTAACTGACAAAACATATTGTGAAGGGCTCGGCATGTAACCCATGAGCAAAAGTATCAAATATCTCTAAACATATATGGATTAAGATGGTGAAAAGGTGAAATTTCTTTTCCTAGCCAGTGAAGGTTGATATTTCTTTGGGTAACTATACTGCAAGCTCTTTTTTTTTTCAATTCCTTTTTTTAATGCCAGTTGACAAAAGACAAGTTGATTTAGCTGAATGCATTGACGTCTTAAAAGCCTGCTTTTGTTGCCTCTCGACTCGCAACTCAACAATTAAGCAGCTTCTATGTGGATTTTTCTCTCTGTTGGCTTGACTTTACGGCCCAGCGTGTTGATATGAAATTAGACAGCACACTTTTCTGCTTCTCAATGCTTTTTTTGGATGAGAATTTTCACAATGCTCAGCTAATCTTTCTTGACTGATGGTTTATTAGCATGGATGACAATTTAAATCCTACATGGACTATATTAATCCATCACCTGGCTTTATGATACATATTTTACTTTTAGGCTTATTGAGGCTCTCTTTCAAAGTGATTTGTTGTTTTTTTTAAAAAAAAAGTTTGAAAAGATAGCTGTCAGAGCTTGTCATCAAGTTCTGTAAGTATGCGCAGAAGTAGTTTTCTGTTGCATTTTATACAAATGCAGGAATAGAATCTGGGCTCTATTCTGCTACATTTTTCTGTTAAATGAGAGCTTTTGAAAGAAGAGGTGTGCACTAAGTCTCCCCCCTGATGTTATTTTTGTGGAGTTTTGTGAAAGGGCAATGCTGACAGGACAAAAAAAGTTGTCCAATTTTTCTCATGCAACTTGAAAGAACAATAGTAGAAGACTGTAAAGCTTGCCAAGAAGAATGGCTATAGCAAGACGTTGTCAAATTTAGTTACTCCTACGGTGTCGGTAAGGGGGGAAATAACACACCAGCCGCAAAAATAATAAAAAAATAATGCAAAACAGTTGTTCCAAGTGTTTTCTGTTCTGATCGCAACATGATCTGAAAGCAACTTTCTTCCAAAAGAAAGAAATCAGGGCAAAAAGAGGATTTTTAATATCTAGCCTTAAACCTTGACCATTCACACTACCTATGGGTTCTGTGAAAAAGAATCAGACAAGAACTGTAAATATTTACCATAATTTACAATAGTTTGAAATGGGGGTGGATTTTTTTTTTTTTTGAGGTAAAAACTGTCCTAATGGTAAAATACACCTAATGGTGTATTTTAATGATACAATCAATCCAAACATAAAATTTTGGATAGGGCCACTATATTTCAGTTAGAAGAGAGAACTTCAGAGGCAGGAGCAACCACCAAAAGGGGATGAAGTCAAGATGGCGCCCATGATAATCCAAGCCTAGCGCCATTTTTATATTTTTTGGATGCAGGACCCATAGTCTTTCCATGCACAAGTCTCCTTCTTCCAAGCGATCGTGCATCCTTCCCTTTTGTGGGCTTAATTTAAAACTATTTACACAGTTCCATTTTAAATCTGCAGATATGAAGTTGCAGATTTGAAAGAGCAGGTTTTCTTAAATGCACTATGTCAGTTGGCTTAGTGTCATAATTTCAACTATCAAGAAAAAAAATCAGAAAAGTAGCAGCAACCAGAAAATGAATCTGAACCACTATGTCTTTTTATTTCATCTCCTGCTAAACGTAGAGGGCAAATTTATCACACAGAATCTTTGAATTGTTTAATTTTATCTAATGTTTTATATTTCAGTGATTCCTTTAGACGGGATTCTGTTTCAAAATGGTTTGCATGTAAGAAGAGGTACAAAAATAAATAAATAGAGAAAAAAACAGGAACCAATGTGACTCTTAAATTGTTACCAAAGTAAACTTGATTCATAAATCCTCTAAATCAAGGGTGTCCAACCTTGGCAACTTAAAGACTTGTGGATGTCAACTCCCAGAATTCCCCAGCCAACCATGCAATTTTTTTTTCCAAAATGTGATCAGGCTTTACATGTAAAAGGCTTTACATGTCCAAATTAATCTATATTATAGTTATTGAAAAAGTAAAACTGGGTTTTGGGGAGAAAAAAAAGATAGTTAAAAGGCATTTTCTGTTTTGTTTCCAGTATTCCACAGCTGAAATGTATCTTGAAATGCAAGGACTAGAGGCTGCTGAATAAAACATATAAAATATAACATACAGACATTTTTGAGTGTTAAAAATATGTGGGGGGAAATCTGTTGCAAGACTTGAAGAACAAAAATACTATTCTTAATGTTTTGAACTATTTTATACATTTCTCCTAGAAAAAAATCAGGCAGATTACTATTCAGGATGATCCTATACAGTGTACAGGAACATGCCTGGCCTGAAACTGAATTTTAATGACAGGTGACATTCAATGACATCAACAATAAAAAAATATAAAATGATATAATTCTAACATGAAACAAATCTGGACTACTTGTTCTACCCATTTTATGATGACCTGATGACACGTCGTAGAACGTTTTGTCTATTATCCTTGCTATTTCAAAATGAAATTGTGTAAGAAGAATTGTTACAAAATGGACGTCCATGGATGGGGAGTTCCCCCCAAAATGAAAGAGAGTCTTTCCAACTGAACTTGGCGATACCACAGATTGGACCTGAGACCTTCTATATAGCAAAGCCATGTTCAAATCACTGATATCTCAGTGTAGGGCTGAAAAACATTTTTTTCTGAAATTTGAAGATCTTCTACTGATTCAAGTTGACAAATTAACTTAGATCAGTAATTCTTGGCAGCTTTAAGATGTGTGGACTTCAACTCCCAGAATTCCTCAGCCAGCTTGAAGTTCACACATCTTAAAAGTTTCTAAGGTGGAGAAACACTAGTGCAGATGGATAAATGGCACCCTGGGTTGAACACACTCATACACAATCATACACACACACACACAGCTATTTCCAGCTCATGTTTATTATACAAATCCCTAATTACAATTTCTTTTTAATATATCTGTGGTGGGGATTTTTGCTTTTGGGTGTGTGTGTGTGTTTGCGTGCGTGTGTGTATGTTGTATTGTACTGTATTACTTTGCTACATTAAACTTCCCACACAGCTCTGCTATTCAACAATTGTTACGGTTCTTTTATCCTTTGAATGACATAGGGATTTTTCCTCAACAACTGCTCGGTTTATATCCTCAAGCTGAGTAGCATTCAACAATTACTTCCTCTGTGTCCGACAATCAACCTGGAGAATATCGAGACCTGTCAAGCATTTTACTTGTGTTTATTTAAACCTGGGGATAACTTCTTTGTGTGCATCAATTCAGTATTCCAAAAATGTAGGTAAGTGAAATTGTGGCTTTTTGCCAGAATAAAAAGCAGTAAGGTAGGATTGAGGTGACAATAAATAAGAAAACCCTTCCTTATTAACATGGTACAATCCAAGCTAAGCTTTCTTACTGTGATGCCCGTTTCAGTTCCTGAATTACAATTAAAAATTACCTCTCCCAACAGTTTAGGACAAGATAAGCAGTCTTCAGAGTATTGGGTGCCATGAATTTTATTCAAAATCATAAATAATGTATATTTTTTGACAACAACATTGGCTCAAGTGAGTTTTTTAATATCATGTTTTATCCTGAAAAGACACCACAGGTAGTCCTTGATTATAACTCTTCGTTTAGTGACCATCTGAAGTTACAATGGCTCTGAAAAATATGACTTGTGACAATTTTTCACACTTATTACCATTGCAGCATCTCCATGGTTACATGATCCAAATTTGGATGCTTGGCAACTAGTTCGTATTTATGACATGCAGTGTCCTGGGGTCATGTGATCGCATTTTGTGACCTTCTGACAAGCGAAGTCAAGAGGGAAGCCAGATTCGCTTACCAACCATGTTACGAACTTAACAACTGTAGTGATTCACTTAGCAACTGTGGCAAGAAAGGTCTTAAAATGGGGCAAAACTCACTAAACAACTGAAATTTTGGGCTCAATTGTAGTCATAAGTCAAGGACTACCTGTACCAGACATCTTTCTTAACGCCCTAATATCCTTCCACAAATAACTGCTGTTTGAATTAAGCCTTTAAAATAACCTCCAGGAGCATCAATAGAGACCATTTGAAAACAGAGTAACCTCATGGATGGTTGGTGTTATTCCCAAAAGCATTTGTGTCATTCTTCCACCTATTGCCTTTGGGGTCAGTACAGGATGGGATCAGAAAAGTCAAGGTGGGTGCTGCAACTGTGCAATTCTATTTTTACTTTTTTAAAACAGATGTATCACACAACTCATATAAAAACGAGCAGAACATCAAAAACAACAACTACCATCTTGACTTGTTTACCTCTGCTATGGACATCCCTGTTTGGCATCTGCGAGATTTCATACTTTAATATTCTATGGATGGGATGGCATAGAGTAGAGTAGAGTAGAGTAGAGTAGAGTAGAGTAGAGTAGAGTAGCGTAGCGTAGCATAGAATAGAATTAGAACTAGGTTATTAAAAGCTTTATTGGAGATTTTGAAGTATAATGTTCTCTATACCAGGCAAGTTTTTAGAACCGCTACTCCATTGAGAGATTCTTATATTAGAAGATACAACATACCTAATGGCAAAATGCAAGAATGAAAAATGTATTGTAATGTTATTGTGCCTACATATATGTAGATTTTAAGCTTCAACCTTCTACATATATGTTTAATTAACATTGTGAGAATCAATGCTGAGTAAGCCCATCCAGAAAGGAAAGCAGGAATTGGGGAGCATTCCTGTGCGTTGTTAACTTCTTTCACAACCACTTAAACCTTTACAGGCAGCTGTTTCTGACAAGGAACCCAAAACAATATGTGTGCACACATAGAACCGCTCATAGAACTGGTAGGAAAAAATTTGGAAACCCACCACTGCCTGTCCTTCTAAGAATCATTCTCTACACTACAACAGAGATAGGGGAATGGAAAACAATAACAGGGACAAGAATAAGATTTATAAAGGTTGAATTTCATAGATTGTTCAGAAGTAGTTTTTTTTTAATTGGAAAATGTAATTTAAAGGAAAATATCTGAAAACATTCATAGTTTTTTTCATGTAGAAATCATTATTCTGCAGCAATGCTGATATATTTACAGAAATGTTTTAACACAGTGGCTCAGTTCCAAAGTTAGTGTATAAACTTGCACTGATATGTGATCATTTCTCTGCCTCTGCTGAGTAAAAATCTGAAAATATTCTTCATTATTGTACAATCCTTGACAAGTTGCCATTCTGAAAATTAAGCAATTAGGTGTTGAATGAAAGATCGATTCATGGGAACCCTTTATGAAGCCATATTTGTGATTCATTGTCTCTGACAAACAACACACATTCTTCTCTGTAATAAAAGAAAGGCATAAGTCTGATTATTGTAATTATCTGTAAAATTCAAGATCAAATTCAGATCAAAATACAGCTGTTTGATTGATAAGGAGGTCATGATGTTAACTGGAATGAACCTCCAAATAAGTAAAACCAATATTTATAGGTATAAAAGCCAAGGATCATAAATTCTGGAAGCAAGGACACCATAAGAAAATTCCAATGGATTGAGACAAGCAATTTTATGTGGAATTCCATTAATGGGTCTCTCTATTTCTTTTTAAATGAAATGTAGACACTGGCCAATGGCAAATAATTGTAGCAATTGTAACTCAGAAAATCTAAAGGTCACTTGATTGCTCAAGAGACTGGAAACTTGGTCTCATTCCTGTAAGAGGAGAAGGATCAGATCACCACTATATTTTCCCTTTTTAATATGACAGTTACATCTCTTTTAGGAATCAAATTGCAACTAGCTGATGTTCCTTTTCTATGGGCTAGCGGTTGGTCTTGCTTGACAGTAAATCAGATCTGCTGTATCTATGCCTTTTTTTCCCTTCTGTTGTCTAAGAGAAGTGTTAAATTATACTGTAGCCAAGGGGAACATTTTCTCCTGAAAGTATGTTATGCCTAAAAGCACCGAATGGGATCCTTTTTTCTCGGAGGATTAGATTCGGTACAACATACTTTGTTAGTGCTGAGTGCTATCAGGTTTACATTGGGAAACTTAGTACAAACAGCTTGGGAATATCCTTGCCTTAGTTATAAATCTTTATATTTTTTTTACGTGGCCCGTAAACAGAGCTTCTTTATTCTCATCTTGAAGATTTCTTTCCATGCTCGTTTGTGGTGTGGTTTTTGCTCCTTTCCAAATATTTTAATTGGGGGTGAGGGAGGAACAGCTGTGTGGTGGCACCACTCCACATTCTTTGCCCACAGTCTGAGGTAAACTAGTGCCAAAACCCAATATGGTCTACATTCTGATTATGCCCTAAAAATGCCTCCTTCTGTCTGATTCCTGCCTTAAGAGCCATCCTGAAATTCAAAATCTAATAATGAAGACATGTTGAAAAGAGCATCTTAAATTAAGGCCACTTTAGTTTTCAAAGGCTGGAGGATCCCTGTTTTATAGCTAACCAAACTTGGAAAGGCCAAGCAGTGAAAACAAAAAATAGCAAAGTTTGTTCATGTAAGATTAGGGGCTCTCCAAAAATCAGAGGAATATTTTTCTGGGGCGCTTGTCGCATGCCTTATTCTGATGTCCCCGACTTTTTGGCAGGAAAGAGCATGTTAAGAATAATTGGTTCCTTGGCTATTCATAAAAAATAGCTGCCAGAATCACCACTGTCCTATCACAACTTATCAGAAGTCAAACCGATGAGTAGTTTCCTGGCATTCACTCTGGTTGCCAAAATGCTCTCCATCATACCTAACTTATCTTGATTTTTTTTTAATGTCTCTTTGCAGGGGGCACATTTGCAAATAGTATATGAGGTAATTGCCATTTTTCATGTTTTGAGAATACCTAAGATCAACTGATAAAGAATCCAAGGGCATTCTTTGAACAAAAAAAAAGATTATTTTGAAATCCAGTACTTACATCATCTTACTTTTAAATTGTACTTAAAGTTGAAATAAAATCATATTTTTTAAAAAAAAAATTGAAAAAGTAGATTGTGGCACAGAATCGGCTTGACAGTAGAAAAAGTGTTTTTTTTTTACCATTTCTTGGGCTTTCTCCTATTTTCTCTTGTAATTGAGTCTAATGATGTATGATTTAAAATGTAACCTACCCCAAAATGTAGTCTTTATGGAGTTGGGTGGCCTTAACAAACAAACAAGCAAATATACATACTAGCTACATAAAATAAAAATGTAATTTCACATTTTTAAACTGAAATTCAGAGTTTTGAAAAGTTATATTCAACACCCATGTAGGTTTGCTTTGGTTCAATAATACCACTGTGATGTACAGAAAATAGTTATACAGTAAATATCATATAAACTGATTTTTATGAGTCAATAAAATCCACACTGATATTCATACTGGTATAAGTAGTTCTCGATTTATAAGCAATTGATTAATGAGTGTTTGAAATTACAATGGACTTCAAAAAGTCCATTGTAACTTGTCCTTGAAGTAGTAGTACTTGACTTGTCCTTGAAGTAGTCATGTAATATTCTGGCTGTACTTCAACAACTTCATGCAACTGAAGAGATAACAGCAACATTCAAGAACAGAATTGTATTATAGAATACAGAATAAGGAGCTTTGGTGGCTCAAGTGGTAAGAACA
>JANHJO010004148.1:38443-50750 GCA_032468235.1 Pseudoxyrhopus heterurus
GAATAGAATAGAATAGAATAGAATAGAATAGAATAGAATAGAATAGAATAGAATAGAATAGAATAGAATAGAATGATTGGATTGTCTTCAAAAACGAAAAATATAATTTACATTAGTTAGGTTCTAGTCTCTGCTACCAAATACAGTAGACCTCTATTCAGCAAAATTGTATGTAAAGCAATCTCAGTTAAGGAACACTTATGTAAAGCATTTCTTATGCGCATCACAGCCCCCTGACCTGGGGAAAAAAAACTCTGTTGCAAATGATGAATTAATGATGAATTAATGCATAAAATCATCACAATATAAAGTATGATAAACTGTGCTTAAAATCCCAGCTGCCCCCTAGTGGTGACTGCCAGGAACTCAGAAGATGTCTATGGAACCCATTGCCCATGGAGAGTTGTGCACCCCCAGTGTGTGACTATGAAAGCCAGGCCCACAGCTGCCTGGGCAGCCCAGAGACATTCCATAAAGATCTCCTGAAAGCATCAGTCATGAGAGGCTACACTACCAAACTGGGGTTCAAATACAGCTGCTTCTGTCTAATTATTCTACAAGATACAGACAACCAACAGTGGAAAAGTGATGCATCTTACTAGACCAGGGGTGTCAAACTCAAGGCCCACGAGCCGGATCTGGCCCACGATGTGGTTGGATCCAGCCCACGGGGCCGGGCCGGTCTGCCCGTGTCGCTTCGGCCTGGTCTACCCAATGCAGAAAGGAAAGATCAGCCCAGCGAAGCTTCAGCCCTGTCTAACTGGTGCAAAGAGGAAAAATCAGGCCAATGTAGCTTTTGCCCGGTCTACCCAATTAGGCCAGCGTGTCTTCGGCCCAGTCTACTCTATGCAAAGAGGAAGCATGCCAGCAGTTTGGGGAGTGGCGTCAAGCTGGCCACGCCTACCTAGTTGGCCACACCCACCCAGTCAGCCGCGCTCCCCAGCCCTCCGAGGTCAACCACAGCCCTGATGCGGCCCTCAATGAAATTGAGTTTGACACCCCTGTACTAGACTAACATCTTGCAGACAGCAATATGAGCAGGACAACTGAGAATATTAGCAAAAGACTTCGAAGAACCTGACAAGAACATCTGTAAAGCAATCATTACCCAGGCCAAAGACTGCTGGATAAGAAACACAAATCGCTGATGCTAACTATCCATCTGTGAGTGTTCCAGGAATTATCATGTAAACACTTTGAATTTGGTTGCTGTTGTTATTCTGCCACCAATATTGTTTTTCTATAATAAGAACTTGCATCGTACCAGGAAGATGAAAATGAGCTGAAAAGAAAGCACAGGGCTTCCTTGGCAGACATCTGAATGTACTTAGAAGGACAGCAACTTCCCCCCAAGTCCAGCTTTCATTCTCTGCTTCTTTTATCCTTAAGCTTAGCAATAAAGTAACACTCCTTGGTTAAAAAGTCAGGCGAACAGATGTGCCAGGCAACTAGTCCAGGCTCTGCCTTTCAAGCCCAAACATGCACCCTGATCATAGAAGCTGCCTGTCTTTAGAGGAGTTGGAGTAGGCAACACATTGGACCCTCCAGTAATTCAACTGCAAAGGTTTTTCTCCCGTCCAGTTTCGTATATTGAAAGAAAGAAGTGTTGAGGCTCAATCTACAGCCCCCTTTTCTTTAAAATAATGCAAACGGTTTTAAAAACTGGATGCCATCCAATCAGCCTTAAATTTTATTAGATCTGAGCTACAGCCACAGGCAGTAATGTAAAAATAAAGGAAAGAACTCAATTTCCAGAACTCAGTGGGTGAAGGTTATTTCCACGCTGTGGTGTTATGATGTAGAGTGGGGGGGGGAGAAAGGCAGACAAGCCTGCATTTTCCCCTCCCCAGTAAACTGCAAAGCTCTCTTATGATTGGCACTCATGAGCATTTGGGGGCAGAAGTAATTAGAGTCGCCATGTAGCTACTACTTATTTCATATCAATTCCAATAGGTTTCAGAGAGAGAGAAAGGTCAGGCCCCGAGAAGTAAATTCCACAGATTCAATTTTCTGCTGCTCAGAATGCAACGAAATTGAAACTGTAAAATGACAAAAGTTCAGTAAATGTTAAATTGCAACATTTGATCCACCATTAATTGTTTTTAAAACTCTGTGTTTGTGTGTGTGTGTGTGTGTGTGTGTGTGTGTGTGTGTGTGTATCATCGGTTGCCACCTTCTCAATGAATATGACATGCCTTTAATGAGAAAGAGGAAGAGAAGACAAAAAACACTCAGATTAATTATGTTGATATGAATTCAGCACTAATAGCTGTGATTTTAGTTTGTTTGTTTATTGTTTTGCCTACAGATGGATTTCTTCCTCTATTCAGAAGCTAGTGTTTAAGCCCTGAATACATCTAATCTGGAGAAGCATCACGTACATTGAAAACTATTTTCTGGATGAGCAGCATTTACAGTATTTAATTTACAAGCTGAATTTAAAATATGCTAATTCAGGAGCTCTCACTGGAAAAGACATGAATTGCTGGTTACAAAGCAGCTTAAAATGATACAGGTTTTTTTTAACTGAACGCAAGAAGAGATGAAAGTAGACATGAATGAAGTCTTGGAACATATCCAATAAATTGAATGAGGGAATTTTTCCTCATTCCTTTCCCTGAGAGGGGAAGAAATGAAAGAAATGGAGAGTAAAATTGGAGGAAAAAAATACGAAGTGTGGTGAGGTTATCTTCAACTATTTGGATTACAGTTGTACCTGTCAGGTTTGGGTAAAGCTGCTACTAAAAGAAAAAAAACAAGACTTCAGCCCTGCACTGCCTCTGACTTTCTTGTGATGTATCCTTGCTTCTGATTCTTTTATCTCTGGCACCTGCTGAAAGAAATTGACCGACATTGACAGCCACACTCCAGAAAGAGTTGAAAAGCCAGTTTGTTTCATTTTCTTTTGCAAAGAGAGTCTTCTGCTCGCCAAGATAATCATGGTCAATCTAGAAATCTAGATTTAAATCTAGAAAGACTAGATTTAAATCACATTAAGCTGCAAAATTTGATCCACAATTACTGCCATGGAGAGCTTAACAAAAGTTATTTTCTTGACAAATGTCTTTCCTCTTTGTGATATTTTAATAGAGAACAGAACAACAGAGTTGGAAGAGACCTTGGAGGTCTTCTAGTCTAACCTCCTGCTCAGACAGGAAACCCTATACCATTTCAGACAAATGGTGGTCCAATCTCTTCTTAAAAACTTCCAGTGTTGGAGCACCCACAACTTCTGGAGGCAAGCTGTTCCACTGATTAATTGTTCTAACTGTCCGGAAATTTCCTCTTAGTTCTAGGTTGCTTCTCTCCTTGATTATTCCACCCATTGCTTTTTGTTCTGCCTTCAGATGCTTTGAGAATAGGTTGACAGATGCCCTCTTCTTTGTGGCAGCCCCATAAATATTGGAAGACTGCTAACAGGAGAATTTAAAAACCATGCCCAGTGGAAACACACACAAAATCATTCTGAAAGGGCAAAACAATTTGTGGGATGGGTTTTAATTACCTACTTCTCAAATTTATACCTACCATAGACTTTTGGTATCTTACAATGACTAAGGACATAAGCCAAGAGCTATCCTATACAATATCCATGGCAAAGATTTAAAGCACACATTAAAAGAACAGATCCACTAAATACAAACGAAGGGGTCCCATCATTCGTCACCTATTTTGGCACACATTTCTCTAAAAATACAATATATTTAGCGAACCTATCCTGAAGATTTTCCTCCTGGAGGAAGCTTAAGTCCTTTGGTACTAAGCCTGTTTATATCATAATTTCAAATCAAGCCAGTTATACTTTCTATTTTCTAAAAAAGTAATTACAAAGATTCAGCAACAGCCTGCTAGGAACAAAAGGAAATGCTTTCCCCTCCCAATGAAATAGCTTTCTATCCCTGGGCCTTCCCCTGGTCTTGTCTTAAGAGTTATCCACCCATCCTTGAGTCAGCACAAAGCAATGTTGGCAGGCAGCATGATGGCGTCGTCCTCGGCTTTTGCTTCATCCCTGTTCAGTATATCATCAGCCAGTGAGGAAAAACACATTTGTTAAGTGAATGTCGCCACATTTTAGAACCTTTCTTGCCAAGGCTGTTAAGTAAATCATTGCTGTTGTTAAGTTAGTGGCAAAGTTGTTAAGTGAATCTGGCTTCCCCATTGACTTTGCTTGTCAGAAGGTCACAAAAGGGGATCACATAACCCTGGGACACTGCAACCGTCATTAGGATGAGTCAGGTGCCAAGCGCCAGAATTTTGACTATCTTACCCCCATAGATGCTGCTGATGGATGGTCAGGTAAAGCTGACCAGAGAAATTTGTCAGGTGCTCTCTTGCATTGTCCCTGACTCAAGTTATTCATCTTTTGATGAGTGGAAAAGGATCTGAACAAAATCCTTGAGAATAAAAAAGGGAATCAAGAATGAGGAATTTTAAACCACATGAAAGAATGTTACACTTTCCTGGGAATCTAAGGTGACAATAAAGTAGCCCAATAGATTAAATTTGGTAACCGTTCTCGTATTTTGCTATAGCCAATAGAAGGGTTAAGGCTGCGGTGGCGGAACAGGAGTTCCCAAATTAGAGATGGTCATTATATAAACCACCACAACCTGCTTCGGGATTGCTAAATGACATACCAACTGTCCATGAATTTGGCAGGGCAGAAAACAACTGAAATTAAATATTTGCAAAGATGTAAAAGTTCCTGACTTCTTCTTGATGGCAGTGAGAAAGCAACCGTTGGACATGATTTTATTCTGATTCTCAAGAAAGATTATAATCTAAGGAAATCATACTTATGAATCTACTGGCAAGTTATGCTGAGATGCTAAGCTTAACCATGATGTGTATCAGGAGATCCGTGACGGCCCAATAGGTACTCACAAGGCAATTTCTCTGCTATATAGCCATGATTTATGTTACTATAGAGCTATTTACTACTTTAGAGCTTCTGAAAGCAGATGGGTTCAGCCTCCACAGCCAGGTGCCAGTGTGCCCTTCTGACCCAGGTGCATGTAGCTTTCTTTGCATTTTCAGTGCTATAAGAATGCAAAGTTAGAAAATTAATACTTTTTTTTTTCAGAGCCTCTTGTAGAGTTTGCAGTATGGAACAAAACCTCTTTGCCTTCCCATCCTAGAGAATTTACTGTCTCATGCCATAGAGGGCTAAAACCAGCACCTTGAATTGCATCCAGAAGCACGTAAGAAGTCGGGGCAGCTAGGGAAGCAACAATGTCACATGCCAAGTAACAAATGCCATTAACTGCTTCCACAGCTGTATTCTGCACCAGCTGAAGCTTCCAAACACTCTTAAAGGGCAGCCCCATGAAGAACGCACTGCAATACTCCAGTCTGGAGTCACAACTCCCCAATCCAGCAACAGGCATAGTTAATACACAACCAGATGTTTGTGTAAACATGGCTGCCATCTTTTTTCAGCAGGAACCGTGTCTGGGATGACCTCCAGATTTTACCTCAGATCCGTTTGGGACAATATTTTCTCATCCAGAACAAAATATGGAAGGAAAGTCCCAAGAACCAGGAGATTCACAATTCAAAGCCACTCAGGCTTGCTTGGAATGAACCAAAGCCTGATGCATCCCATCCAGAATCCCACAGGCTCCAGGCATTAAGACAGAACCTCCATGCCCTGTGGCAGTCCATAAGGTATCTTGGACCCACTCCAAAGTGTAACTGAGACTTAATGCAGCCCTTGATCTAGTGAATGTTGGCAGCCAGGCCAAAAGGACCAACTCTGATCAGGGTGCATGTTCTAGGTAACTAACCTAGTGTGGCTTATATTAGCCAGAATCAGACTAGTGATGAAAAAAATGTTATTTTGTATATATCAAATTAAGCAGTTCCCTATATTCTTAAGAGACATTTTGAGATAGAGGGAACCTGCAGGAAGAGGTATACAATTTTGTGGTAGGTCTCCTCTGCACGTGGTAAAAGCTTCGGTGAAATACTATGTACATCAGAATACTACAGGATAAATTCAAATATCTCTCATCATAGGCATTGGTGAGTGTTCCACGAAAGTATCGAATGCTTTACATTTTGCATGTAAATATTAGAAAGTCATGGGTAACCATGTTGCAAGAAGAAATATGCATACAATCTGGAGCAATTAATCTAGCAAGTCAAATGACCAAGTCCTGAATAATCTGGGGCCTTACATCTATTAATCTGAATGACCCTGGGTCCATTTCTTTCCTGGACTCGATTTGCTGATTATGAATCAAAAGTATTATTCTGCATTCATGTCATTGCAACAGAGATGAAATGAAGAGATTCAACAAACTGGACCAGATTTTGCATAAGTGTGTATGCATTCAGAACTTTTAAAATCCTCACAGAATGCTCTATTTTAATTTGCAAAACATTTAAATATTTTATTTTCATATAAAAACATGCATACTATGTACATTTTAATAATCCCCTTTACATCTGAAATTCTTTTTTCCAAAATTATGGTAGCAAAAGGCAGTGGCCATGCGTTTGTCAGACAGCGTATCAATAATCGTTAACGTTTTAGAATAGTCAATTCCCCAAAAAGGGCAACTCAGCCAGTCTGAAAACGACCATTAGTGCTGAATTGTAGTTCAAAACCTGTTTATTGTAAATCAATTTCAACAAAATCTGAAGAACGTCTTTCAAGTGTATGGTGGACGAAGTGCCTAGCAGAAGAACTCTCTAATGAATTCAAAGGGACTCACTTCTTGGCACATATGGTTAAGTTCAATTATAAGTGCCAATAGATTTGTTTGGAAGATCACATTGTCAACCTACTGAGAAACATTGGTGACCATTGAAGATGGTCGCTTAAGAATTGATTCAACAGAAAATGGTAATGGTTCATTTGTTGATAATTTTGTTACAACTTGTTTAGTCTCCAGAAAGTCTTTTGCATATCTGTCAATGCTGAATTTGTACTTTTGGTTTTCTCTGAAGGCACACTCTCTATATTTCTTGGATGCCTCATCGAAAGTGGTTTTTAACTCTGATCCCGATTTGCTGTGAAGCGTCTGCTGGAATAATGAATGGAATGAGCTATATTTGGATGAGGGTGGCAGTAGCAGATGCTGCTTGTTGCTTTCTTTGCTGATCTTGTTGAGAGGCGGGTCCTGATGAACTGTAGGATCCTTGCCAGAGATCTGTGAAAAGGTCCTCTTAGGAGATGAAAATGCTGACCTCTCATGGGCCTCCCGAGATATGTTTTGGAGTTCGTTTTGAGGTGTCTCAAGTTCCCGAACATGAGGATGGTGCAACATGTTCTCATTTTTTGACAATGTGATATCATGTTCAGAGGTGGAAAAATCCTGGCCATGTGAAGCTTTATTGTCCCAAACTACTCCAGGTTTGAGAGACTGGACTGTGGTAGCGTTTAGAAGGCATTGCTGATAGAGAAGGGCATCATTGAGAGGGCCACATTTTGGCCACACCAAGAACCTGGAGGGTAAAGGATATTGCCTGTAGGTGGTGGCCACACTCAAATTTGATGAGATCAGTTCCATGTTCCCTGAGCCTGAATATTGCATAGTCAGATCTAAGCAGGTAGGCAGAAAACCACAAAACTCCTTACTGGAAGCTTCAAGTTGATGAGGGTTAAAACTTTTATAAGAATTGTACTCGGGCCCATGTACCATGCGGTTTGGCAGGAAGAAGGCAGCAGCCTGGGTGGCTTCCATCATTTCTCGTTCCTTATATTCCCGTTCAAGCATTATGTTCTCAAGTTCTTTGTCAGCAAAAGCCCGTCTTTTTCTCATTCTGTCGCTAACAGGAGGTGGCAAGGACGAATTCCCTCCAAGGTAAGGTTCTGCTGGAATGGGACGATAACCTTGGAGGGGAGAAAATAATTGTTTTAATAATTTAAAAAGTGTAAAAAGTGCAAAATGATAAGAGAGCTAATGTACTGTAAAAGAACATGGTCTCTCCCTGCATGATCACTGATGACCTTGAAGATAATGTTTTAGAGTATGGCACTTTGGTACATACACAGTGCTTTCTTACCCTTAACAGGTAACTTCAGAGTTCATGTAAACTTGAGGAACAAGAACCTGAATGATTTTCCCCTTTATCCTGCCTCCCGGTTGACACCTAAAGCAGAACTTGCTAATTACCTGCCAAGATTTATGATCAACCTTTGCATCAGATATTTAGACATCTATTTATAGATGTACAAGTTGTCCTTTCGATAAGATGCAAAAAAAGAGTGCAAGGAACATAGTGCTTTTTACCTCCAATAATTACTTTCGCCATATCCAAAGACACTGAATAATTAGCCCATAAATCAGTTTTCATACCCCCATTTTACTACATTAATGTTTCTTTGTTATGACACTTATAATATGATTTTGAAAGATCTCTATACCTACAACTGGTGCATTTCTATTCTCTAAAGGTGAACCACTATGTACACAGAGGTAAAGATAAAATCCAAGGAGTACTAGGAGAAAAGAGAAAGAAAGTTAAGACAAATCAGAAAAGATAGCACAAAGCATAAGAATGTTTCTACTCCCACAAGGAAAGTATCCTTGCAAGAATGTAAAAACTGAACCAAAAGAAAAAGAAGAAATATAAAGAAATCATTTTGTATAGTTAGATGACAGTCCTATTTCCTTTAGCTGGAAATAAAGCTTAAATAAAGTCAATGCATCTTACTCCCCAAAATTCTGATTTATGGTCCTCATTTCAAATAAATGTATCAAACACAGCCACCATTCAAAAGAACATAGGATTTAAACTGCATATAAAAATAGCATTTGCAGGGGAGAATTGCATGTTATACACACATTTCCACAGGCCCATTAAGCATAATTGCTCAAAACCATTAATAATTTAATGGGATTTTCACCCAAATAAAACATTTATATATGGTATATAGCTGCAGTGCAATATGTCACTACCTTGAATAGAAATGGATTGTTTCTATTACTAATTACTAAATTACTAATTGTCTCAACACTACAGAAATTGGGTCAGACTTTAGATTTATTAAATCTGTATCAAATGCTAAAGACAATAAAATAATAGGATTATTGTACTTAGGAGGCAAAAGAATTCCACTATTAATGCTTTCAAAAAGGTAATACTATTCAATTAAAATTAACTATTTTAATATATAATTTTCCTAAGATACAAACATTTATATGGTTTTGACAGAGAAATACTAATTTAACTACTCAAAATATGTTTTTAATCAACAATCATATGAATACAAGTTGAGGCAAAATGAAGAGTAAGTTCAATTTGCAGGAAATTAGCTTACTTGGAATTATTATTAGCTGTTTGGAATTAAAAAGAAGTTCACTGCAACTACTCTATACTTTATTTTCCTAATTTAATCTGACTATTCCTTTTAAGAGATGGAAAGATATTTCCATATATTAGCTATTTTTTAAAAAATCCTCAAATAATAAGTATGTAGACTCTGTACTTCTTCTTTGCATAATCTAATCACAGTTGCCAGAAATTATAATTCAATTATAATTACTGACTATAACACTGACATCAATTCATTTCTAAGAAAGCATTTTCTATTTTTTATGAGAGAATTAAAGTGCACAAATCACAATGTAATTAAGAAGATTTTGTTCAAAGGCTATTGAGATTTGTGGTGGAACAGGGTCCATGAATGTTTACAATTGTTTCTCTAATTTTCTTAAGTCTTTTTATTACCAACTGACAGAGGTAAGATGTTTATATATTAATAAACCAGACAAAAATAATTCCTAAAATATATAAAGACAGGCAACTTCAAAGTGCTAAAAATTATTACCTTCTAAAATGCTTTTAGCCAGCAAACTAGGCGTCCGAACATGTCTCTGGTACACTGTTTTGCGCTCGAAATTAGCCTGTTTCCCTGTATGTCCCTTCTTATCCTAGTAGAGAAACATGGAACGGAAAAAGGAGTCAGAGAAACTTCATAAATTATGTATATTCTAACTCTTTCCAGCAGCATCTATTTCTGAGGTTGCAGTTTTGAAAAAAAAAAACAGTTTTCTTCATACTCCCTGAATTAAGAGACTAGAAAGAGACTGGGGTTTCACCACATTTTTAAATCAATTTAGCAGCTGCATTTATAGCTCTTTGTAAGTTAGTGCCTTATATTTGGCCATTTAACTATAGTTCAATGTATTGTGCAAACTCAAAAAATGGGTTAATTAATCAAATTAAACATATTCTTATTTTAATGGAATTCCTTCTACTTCAGGTATCTTCCTTTGACTCTAAATATATTAGGAGTTTAACTTCTAAACAATTGGCTCAAGTTTGCTTAGGAATGATCACAGAAGAAATTGTTAAAATGCATACCATACCATACCATACTACAGGTTGAAAAAGTAAAAAGTGCCAAAATGCATACCGTGCTATGCGGTTGAAAAAGTAAAATGCATTTTCTAACTACTTTTTGGAAGAAAAATCTTAAGCAGGTGATACAGTCCCTTAAATACTCCATGACAGACACATTCTTTTAACAAAAAGTCTTGATCCAATTTAAAATTGACTTTATATTCGGTTAAAATCTATATGTGTTTTCTTTTTAAAACTTTAGCTTCTGATATCTTAGGAGTCTTAATTTTGAGGAAATAATAGAAAGAAAAGAACTGTCTGGAAAAATGTCGATTTGGGTATATTTGTTACAGTCTGGATTCAATTTATTCCCCTAGCAAATTGAAGACCTTACATTCAATGCTTTCAGGAAGCCAGGGAAAACAAGTAAATCGGAAGTGAGGTTGCAACTAAAGCTGAGAACAAATTCCATTGGAATTTGGAACCTGCTCTTCCACAAAAATCCAAATTAAAATACTTGGGTGGAAGCTAATTCAGTCTCGCAAAACCGTTAGATTAGGCCAACTATCAGCATCGGCACCTCGTAGCCAGTTTAAATCCAAGCAGTCAGTCAGCGCCTTCAGAGGATAACTGCCCATCAAAATAAATTATATAATAATAATAATAATAATAATGAATTATTATTATTTCTATTATTTTTTCTTTCGGAAGCAAAAAAAGTGTCCCAGTTCCATAAAGCGATTATTACTAAAACCGCTCTGGCCCCAGAGAATTTCCCGTCCCAACGCAGCCACCCGCACCGACCTGGGGCGGCACCTCAGAGGGTCGTCGAGGGCTCCGGTCTTGGCCGGTTCGATTCCACGGCCGCCGCCGCCGCCTCCAGGCCCACCCACGCCTCTTCCTCGGAAAATCAGCTCCCCCAGCCTCAAGCCCGGCCAACGCCTGCGGGCACCTGAGGACCCGCGGACGGGCAACGAGCAAAACCTCCAAGCAAAAGCTGCCTTCAGGGGGCGAGCGTAGCACGCGCGGGTCCCTTAAGGAAACGCTCCGCCTCCCGGGCCGGGTTTTTTTTCGGCGGAGGGAAAACAAGGCAGGAAAGGATGGAGATGACAGGGGAGCCTCGCCCTGAGGGCGGAGGGCGGAATCCGCCCGGGGGGCCCAAGAAGAGCCTGTCGCCCAGGGACGGGGGGACGGGCGAGGCAGGCCCTTACCTCGGTGGCCTGCTGCCTGCGAAGCGCCACCTGGGCGGCCATGACGCGCTGCCGCTCCACCACCAGCAGGCAGTTGGCACACTGGCAGTCCCGCCAGCGGCAGAAGCGCTTGTGGCCTTTCAAGCAGGACACCACGCCGTGGTTGCGGCAGCGCGCGCATTTGGGCGTGCGGCTAAGCTTGCGAACTGGCTGCTCCCCGCCGCCTACGCCTCCTTCCTCCGCCGCCGGCGACGCCGAGAGAAGCTGCGGCTGAGGCAACCCAGGCGGCCGGAAAAGGTCGCCGGCTGCCCCGGCTTCGTCTTCGTCTTCTTCGCCCTCCTCGTCGTCGTCGCCCTGGTTGTCGTCTTCCTCGTCATCGTCTCCGGTCTGTAGCGAAGGCGCGCGTGGCGCAGGCGGCGGCCGCTCGGGCTCTTCCAGGCTCTCCACGTCGATTTCCCAGGCGTCGGCGGCGGGGCCCACCTGCTGCCCCTCAGCCATGGCTCGCGCCCCGCGGCTCCCGTCTTCTCCTCCAGCTCGCTTCCTGCACGAGAGAGAGGGGGGGGGGGAGAAAAGAGGCGCGGCGCCCTCGGATCAGAGCCACGATCTGGCCTGGCTGCCCCTCCCGTCCATCTCCAGCGCCAGCCTTTCCCCCGCCAGATTGACGAAGCTGCTTTGCCGAGACCCGTCGGGGCGGGGGATGAGGTGGAAATCGGCGAGGGCCACTGCTGAATTAACTATCCACAGAAAAGGGGTGGGTGTAATCCATTCCAGTTCTCGGGGACTTACCCGGAGGAAGGGTCTCCTTCGGAGGGGAAAAAGGC
>JANHJO010004148.1:96867-109692 GCA_032468235.1 Pseudoxyrhopus heterurus
CCCCCCGTTTAATACAGCTTACCAACTATGCACACACAAGAAAATTTGGTCATCAATAACATTTTTATTTCAGCACTACTGCAACTATAGAGAACAATGAATTCTTTTAAAGAGCAGTTTTATTTCTGGTTGGCTTCTGTAACTAAGAGAAAGCACATGCTGAGGCATTTTTAACAGAATATTGAAAAAAATCTATAATAACTTTAAAAGGCCATTTTTACTTGGAGCTAACATTGTAGCAAAAAGCTTAACTTGTACAAACTTTTTTTTTTTACATTTTAGGCTAGCAATAGAGGCTATATCTGGCCAAAATACAGTGTCTTCCATCAAAACGGAACTAAGAAAAATCTATCACAGACCTTTTATTAATTAAAAATACCATTCTTGCTTGAACTTTTATCTACTTTTATATATCATGAAAAGAGGAAAAAAGATCCTTGGGTCAGTAAAACATAGAATCTTACATCTCAAGCTTAACTCATGCAGTGCAGCTTAAAAAAGGAACAGCAATACTGCTTCACAATAGGAAACTATCTATTTCTCAAATTTTCATGTTTGAAATATCTTGCTTTTGAACACCATTAAAGAATTAATCAAACCCTTTTGTGCTGGATACATCGATTATGAGCAAATCTAGGTATCTTTTGCATACACTGAACTTTGATTACATTTTATCTACAAAATAATCTTTATTTATATACTGTTTATTAGTCAAAAGGGACTTAAAAAATGAAGAATACCAATAAATTTCTTTCAATATACTTAAGGGTGATGCTCTTGCAGCCTTTTACACTATACTATCCTCATTTTTATCTAAGACTGAAAATCACAAAGTGCAGAACAAATATAAAGGGAATAAGCGAACATTTTATCAACAGTTATTTCAGCATCTGTCATCACAAAACAGGCAAATCCAGATTAACACGAAGGCACTTCTTCAAGGGAATCCACACCGGAACTTTTATTTTTTTCATCCCCCTTATTCATCATCTTCCATAACAGAATGAACTGGAAAAGTGCTGGAGTCAGAGGCAGATTCGCACTCCAGTACAGCCTTGGTACTTTCATTGCTGATGGGAGAACTGCTGGAAAGGGAAACCAAGCCAGAATCTTGACTACTGGGTGGTGAAAATACTAAAGAAGCAATGGGATAAAGGGGGAGGAGAAAGAAAAAAGGGAATGCCAAGTTAAATGACATGGAATAATAATATTACACAGCTGCCTTACCCACGGACATACCAATACGAATGAAGGTCCAGAATTTGTACTTAAGCACAGTCCCAGACATGTATAATATTTGAGATTCAAATTCAGAATAGAGCTGGAAGGGACCTTGGAAGTCTTCCAGTCAAACCTCCTTCTCAAGCAGGAGACCCTATACCATATAAGACAAGTGTCTGTCCAGTCTCCTCTTAAAAACCTCCAGTGATGAAGCACCTACAGCTTCTGAAGGCAAATTGTTCCATTGGTGAATTGTCCTCACTGTTAGGAAGTTTCTCCTTAATTCCAGGGTGTTTCTTTCTTTAATTAATTTCCATCCATTGTTTCTTGTCCTGCCCTCCGGTGCTTTGGACAGTAAGTTGACCCCCCTCTAATAAGATCAAAAATAGGTTTTATTTTCTTTGGAAAATATTTTTATTTTCCTTATTTTCTTTGGAAAATAAGTTGGCCTCCTCTAATAAGATATTATTGCTGGAAGAGAAGTATCACAAAGTTGGTCCAAGGTTGAATGTTAGTTACAAAAACCTCAGGATATCACACTTGCCTTTTTTTAGGGATACCCAGATTCATTTATCTCACCTATTTTCCCAGGGATGGGTGGAGAGGGAGAAGATGCTGCCCATGGTGAATCATAAAACATAAAACATTAACTTGAATCATGGGCTGGCCAACAATCTGGTACTAGATTGTTTGCACTTCAGATAAACATACAGGTATAAATAGTCAGATATATTTGACCTTTCTAAACCCTTTGCAGGTCCATTCAAAAACTGGAGAGCATCTTCCCCTCTCTGTAAGATTCTCACAATCTTAAGAGCTGGATGATATGGGGAAATTCAGAAATTTGAAAAAAACTTGTGCCACCAAAGCATCTCCAGAAAGAGAAAAGGCACACCTAGAAACTCTGTGCTTGTCATATGACAATTTATGGGAAATAAGCAGATGTTTGTGTATTAACTAACCTCTTCTAATTTCAATGAAACAACTGAATGATGAATCGATTGTATTTTATGCAGAATAAAACAAAGACTCCTCCTTGAAGTTCTGGTAGTACCTGAATTAGATTTATAAAGACCATGTGATTGTTTTATTAAAATCAAGAGAACTTCGTATCTGCTTAAGGCTTGGAAGAATAAGAGTTTTCCTTAACATTTTAAAAAAGTGGACTGTAGTTAAAAAGCACATGATAAAACCAAAATGCAGACATAAAACAATTGCAATACGGAACAGCAGTAGCATCAGTAAACAGAAATACCTACAAGACACATGGACTTAAAAATGACACATGCATCATATAATGACACAAATGATGCAATTATCTGATGTCATAAAGTCTCGCATAGATATCAAATTTTTGTTTGCCATGACACATAACACAGGACCTCCTTGCCTCCAGGCAGATGTCAGTGACAGTACGACTTAACCAATCAATACATTTCAGAAACATTAACATCAATGTTGAGACACATTTAAGCCAATTAGATTGCAGACGAATATTCCAGAATTATCTATTTTGCGTTCAATTAGAGAAAAAGCTACCTAAGTTATCACCAACGTAATAGCTTTTGATGGTGGAAGCACTCCAGAGAAGGAAATTCGCATAAAAGATGTTCATACGAAAGGTATGAAAATGCACAGACAGTTCTCAACTTACAACCATAATTGAGAATTTCAGTAGTTAAGCAAAGCAGTTAAGTGAGTCACATCCAATTTTGTAACCTTTTTTGCCATGGTTGTTAAGCAAATCTCTTGCAGTTAAGTTAATAACACAATTGTTAAGCGAATCTGGATTCCCCCACTGACTTTGCTGGTGGAGGAGGCAGTGGGGAGCAATGCCTTTTCAATTTCCCAACAGAGCCTACGGTCCTGAGATTTCCTGATATTCTTCAACCCATGTATCATCCACATTTAACACATTTGACAAGGGGCTGCCTCTTGGTTGAACAGAAAAAAAAAACACTAATCCGTTAGGGTCTTATTAAAAGGTATAGGGAGCTCACCTTGAAACGAAGAGCAATGCCTGTTCTCATGCGGCAGGAATCAACTTGACTTCAACTTCATTTGAAGTGACACTGCTACTTATTTTTGAAAAAGCTCCAATAACAGGCACATCACAAAGAAAACTCAAGCAATAACTCAGCAGCTGAATTCCTAGTTGCTTTTAAAGGCCCAGAAAAAGGTGGTAACTCAAGTGGGAATCAGAGGTGAGTTCCTTTGTTTATATGCATTTTGCTAATATGGACTCTTTATGCAACTGAAGAAACAACTGCACACACACACACACAAAATTCAGTTTGGACTACTGGGTATAATTCAGGGAGAAGCCATGCTTATTCTACAGACATATGGCCCCAAATTCTACAGAACTATAAGAAACAGCATTAGCAATTATGACAAGATTGAAACTGGAGGTATATTTTGCACACTGCTGTGTGTGGGGGGATTGCTACTATGCAAGTACTCCCGGCAGTCCTAAATTCTAGTTGTCAGGGCAACTGTCTCTCCCCCAACTAAGTGATTGCCTCTTTCTTGGAAGCCCAACAGTAGTGCTGTGCTGAATTTGTTTTTCAATTTCTCAGGAGTTTTTCTTCCATGCAAGGAACATTCTGGGTTTTTTTTCCATCTTATTCTCGAAGTGCTTGGCAAAGACTGCAACTGCTGATCTTACTTTCTCTTATCTTCCCATCACACTTCCTTGTCTGAAAAAGCCCTTAAGGAATTCTCTCTTGGTATCTTCCCTTGAAATATAGCAAAGTGTGGATGCCAAGGAGGTTACCAATTCCTGGACAGATGAAAGACAGGGGACACACCTGCCTTGGCTACCTTATATTCCACTCAAATGAGAGAGTCAGTAAAGTGCTCTTCTTTGAAAAGCAACTCAAAATTAAATTCTTTTTCATCAAATTGAGAATTGTCAGGGGGGGGGGAAATCTCTTTTCCTGCTCAGTATTTTCTGTGTGTGTGTGTGTGTGTGGAGGGGGAATAAGCCCTTGAGTCAACGCTGATTCCTGGCTACTGGAGAAGTCCCTGCAGTTTTCTTGGCAACACTGACAGAAGAGAAGTAAACATATATACACAGTCCACCCCTAATTATAAGTAAAACTTCTATGTATTATGTCTTAACAGCATTATGGGCCCTGGGTAAAGCAGTGTACTGGGGCCCCTACGACAACTATTCACAGGAATAAAAGTGTAAATGGTAGATAAAATTAAACATATATTTATTTTATTGGCACTTCCAACAAATAAATATGTAATAAATATGTTGCTGTATTTATATGATACAAGGTGCATTGAAGCGTTAACATACACAGATTAGTATGCGGCCCCTATGCTCGTGGTGCCCACGGGCAAGTGCCCATCAGGCCCATGCGTTAAGACAGCCCTGCTTCTTTGGGGGTATGACAGTGGTGTCTAACTGGATGTCCAATTCTGTTATCTAGGCCTCTGGTGTTGCTTCATGCAGATCTTCTAGGGAATCAGAGAATGCACGTCATGGCCAACCTTACACAATATGTTTAACAGTTTGCATATCAGCACCACAATCACAACAAGGAGAATCTTTTCATCCCCACTGATACAGGGCAGAGGCATTTCTTCCAGTATCACACCTAATTCTGTTCAGTTTCAACCAGACAAAGCGAGGCAGGTCAAAACCAGATGGTTTGATAGAGAGATCATTAATGATCAGGCTATAAAAAGGAATCTTGGACTATTCCTCTCTCCAGGCATTCTGGGGGTTAAACTTGGTATATTTTAAGTGAATACATAGCTGTTTTTCCAAGCTGGCCTGGATTTCAATCTTGTGATGGACTGTGAAAAAGTGATTGTGGGATACAAACACTTGTAAATAAATAAATGAGTAAAACAGACTCCTAATCCAAGAGGTTGCCCATCTCTGGCCAGAGGAAGGTGCCCCAATTTCGGTGGCTCCATACAGAATGGATGGAATAAATGTAGGAAGTGGCATATACAGAAAGATGTAGGACCCAAATCACTGAAGAACTAATGTTACACTAAAGGAAGTGTTCAGGTTCCAGAACAATAAATAGCAAAAGATCAAAGCAAACTTTTAAACAGTGTAAAAGCTAATATAGTGGAAGAAATATTTGCAACATTTCAATCTCTGCTTGATACAAAACACAAAATGGAGGGTCTCTGACCTCATTCACCTTTGATGAGTCAAAATTCACCCACAACACTCCTTTCCCGCCTAGCCTGGATGTAATTAAGGAGAAGCTGCAGTGGTAATTTCTCTCCTCATTAACTTCCTGATTGGTTTGAGCCTCAGATTTCCACCAGGCCTCCCGTTTGTCATCATCAAATCCAAATGGCCAATCGTTAAGACTAATGTTTGTGTAACTAAGTGCCAACATCTGCCATGGCTTCTTGTACAACAATAATAGTGAAAGGGTAACATTGATGCCCCTGTGTTAATTCTGCATATATTCATCAATGGGGAAATCTATGATATAATTAGCAAAATGCTTTGGTCGACAAGTATGCTAGAGTCATTTGCAGAAGAAAATGTGTTGCAGTCATTCTGTTTTGAGTGGTTATAATTTAGTGGGGAACTATATCCAATGAATTTCTTTCAAGTAGACTATAGAGTCATTCTCCTTTCCTTGACTCCATTGATTTTTGACTTACTACTTTTATTGCTTTCAAGAGAAAAATGTATCAATGAAATCTTTTACAATCAATGTTCTTAAATAATTGAAGGCCATGGTATTTTTATAATTCTAATATTTTGAGAGTCAATTTGATGTAATAATTAAGGCACCAGGCTAAAGACTGGGAGACTGGGAGTTCTAGTCCTGCTTTAGACAGAAAGCCAGCTGAGTGACCTTGGACCAATCTCTCTCTCAGCCCTAGGAAAGAGGCAATGGTAAACCACTTGAAATCTTGTCAAGAAAAACTAGGGACTAGTACAGGAAGTTGTCAGGAGTTGAAAACTGATTTGAACAGAACCAAACCAAACCATAGCAACAACAGAACCTCACACTTTTCTTAATAATGAATATCACAATAAATAAAAACTATTCATCATTAATTTTATATTTTTATTGAAAGTAATGGGTCCTTGTGCCTAGGCTAAGAATACCGATCTACATTCAATTATTCACAGATCTTTTAAGAATAATTGATTTTTCTATTGTAGGGTAGATACATGGACTCCACCATTCTGAGCTTACACAAATAAGGAAGCAACTCATGTCCTTACATGCTATCTAATTTCAACCAAGGTCTAAATGAGGAAGAACAAGCTGAAATTAAATCCAGATGAAACAGAGATGATGTCGGGAAACAGAAAAGTAGAATCTGCCCAGAAAGTTGTGGCGAAGAGTGTGTTTGCACAACCTGTGACCTTTCTGAATTGTCAAACTTGGCAGTAATTATTCACAAATGGTTACATTAGTCACTTCTTGACTAATGCAATGTGCTGTATGTGAGGCTAGAAGTCACAACTGGGGCAAAATGTCATAGCTATTACCTGGTTCAAGCTTGGTTGTGGATCCAGGCTTGGGGCTTGAAGTATAAAAATCACTTGAATATAAATTGTACAAGCATGACTGGGTTGGTATAAGACTCGTGCCTTGGACAGGGGTGGAGGGGGCCCCTCCGAGATCCCTTCTAGCCCTATGATTCTAGGTAAGAACTGCATTTCTTGGCTGTATTAATATTCATGGAAATAGTTCTACTTGGCATCCATATGAATCATCTTGTGTTGTTTTGAATTTGCTTTTACCTTTTTTTATGTACGCTGTCTGGAGTCACTTTTGAGGTGGGCAGCTATAGAAATACAATACAGTACAATAAAATAAAAATGCAAGAACAGTGAATATCTACAGGACTACCTCTTCAGCAAAAACCTATTTACTCATAACAGCAGATTAAGCCCTTCTGAAGATGCCCCTCAAGTCAGAAGTTTGTCTACCTGGAAAATGAGAGAGTGTCTTCTCTTGTGGACCTTCTAGGCCAAGCAATTTATTTGTAAAAAAAAGTATGTTTGCTCCCTCTTACCCAGGACTGAGAATAAAGGAAACATTTTTATTGCCGGGCTTTTGCCTCTTAATTATTGTGGTGGTTTCATTGATGTTGATTTAATTTGTGATTTTAAGTGTACTGATTTATAAACTTCTAGACTTGTAAACGTTTTGCTACTATTATAAATGGATGTGGACTACTTTGGTTTTTTTCCCCACAATACGTGATTAATTTAAGAATAAAATAAAGAAAAGATCAGATAGATAACAGTAACCTTACTTCACATTGAAGAAGACTCACTTGAAAGAGAAATAATTGCCTGGAGTGCGGGAAGAGCTTTAGTCAGAGTTTGGACCTAATTTCTCATCAGAGTCCACCAAAAAAAGTCTATAAATGTGGGATGGGGAGCTAAATTGAGCTGAGTGCAAAGAATTCAAACGAAGGAATATTGTCCTAAAATACAGAGACACCCTGTTGTCAAAATTCAGCAGGGAGATGGACTAGAAGACCTCCAAGGTCCCTTCCAGCTCTATTCTGTTTCTGATTTAAGTCCTTTGTTAGCCATAATGTGATGGATAGAAGAAAATCATGAGTCAACTCTGAGACATTTTCTTTCCAATTCTAGTTACACAAGATGAATAAATGGGAGGATTAGGTTTAAGCAGGTTGCTTAAGTTAATCTCCTACAAAGCAGTGAAGAGTACGTTAAACAGCTACTAAGTGAAAGAACAAAATCTGGATTGAGTTCTTCCTGTCAGAAAAAGCCAGAATAGCCCTGCCTCTAAGTTGATCTAACCCAGAAAAAGATGTTCTTTCTTACAGATTACAAGTACTGTGTGAGGAAAGTCCCTTAATCCCCTTTTCAAAAATCCTC
Organism: Pseudoxyrhopus heterurus; assembly: GCA_032468235.1. Lineage (NCBI taxonomy): Eukaryota > Metazoa > Chordata > Lepidosauria > Squamata > Pseudoxyrhopus > Pseudoxyrhopus heterurus. Next base: position 104,951 of record JANHJO010004148.1, read on the forward strand.
TGCAGACAAGAAATGTGGAACTTCCTCAGATGCAATTGGATTTTAACTTCCATCAACTTCAGCTAGCCCTGCTAGTTGTCAGGGATGCTGTGGACCAAAATTTAACACATCAATGTTTCAAATCACTCTGGTAGACCTGAGATTTGGCAAATCAAGAGGTCCCATGGGAAATCAAGAGGTCCCATAGGTTTATTAGGACAAGGCTGGTGAGGCTCTGTCTCCTTTTCTATAGGTAGTCCTTGATTTAACAACTGCTTATTTAATGACTATTCAAAGTTATAACAACACTGAAAAAGTGACTTATGATCATTTTTCACACCACTGCAGCATCCCCATGGTCACATGATCAGAATGTGGACACTTGGCAACTGCCATGTATTTACGAAGGTTAAGTATCCCAGGTCATGTGACCACCTTTTGAAACCTTCTGAAAAGCAAAGTCAACGGGATCCCAGATTCGCTTAACCTTGTGACCCACTTAACAACTGCGGTGATTTATTTAAACAACTGTGGCAAGAAAGGTTGTAAAATGGGGTAGAACTCACTTAACAAATTTGCAGTTTAGCAATAGAAATTGTGGGATCAATTGTGGTCATAAGCCGAGGTCTACTGTATGTGACTTTCACAGCCTTCTCAATACCTTCCTTTTCCTATTTTTGCTTGGCTTCTGCCATCATTGAAGGTCTTGGTTTCAAGCAGGCCATTTTCAACTGGCCTGCTTGCGCAATTTTCTTAGTGCCTAAATTTCCCTACCTCCCCTTAACCATCCCACCAATGATGTCCATGGCTTTACGTGTGGCATTTCCACTAAATTGCCTGCCTGATGTTCCTAACGTCTTACTTTCCCCTTCTTCCCCTTTTAGTCTTCTCCAAGAATCATGAGAAAAAAATGCCAGTGGAAAACTAACTTTTAGAATGAAATCATCAATGGAGCAACACTATACAAAGAACAGACTAACTTGAGTGAACTGCTGTTAAGTCAATGGCCTGGAAAATATAATATGCTTCTAGAGATGTGAGAAACCACGAAGACAGTCATGCTTGAAAAGCAAAATGTTATTTGTAATTTACATTTTAAGACCATTAGACTCTTAATGCGAAGCAATATTTTAAAGATTTAAGCTCTGAAAAGGTAGAGTTCATTTGTTAAAAGCTTTTTCACATTCTTATGTTCTTTCAGCTGAGAATCTACATTAAGGTTGCAAACTTATTTTCCTTTCCCTGAAAGTAAGCCTTAATAAATCCAACAAAATTTGCTTCTAAGTCGATGTTTACAAGCAAGATTGTGCTAAAAAGAAAATCCTTACCAGTCCAAACTAAGGAATATAATAAAGAGCAGTGAGGGTAAGGATTTCTTTCCCAGGTAAAACATCTATACCATGATCATACTCTGAGAAGCAACCTTATGTGCAGGGACATAACTATCTATGGAACGGTATATGAAATTAAAAACAGAAGTTCTTTTTAACTGGAATGTATAAAAGCCAGAGAAACAATGTTATCTCCCTAATGATCAACTGCCTGAGAGAGCTCCTGCATATCGGGAGAAGCCTAAATTGATTAAACCAAGTTTTCATGAAAAAAAAATCAAAATTCGATGTATCCAGAACGAAGTAGATCTTCACAAAGAAGGCAGATTGCAGGAAGGCAAATGGGGTTTTTCATATGGTCCCATGTCGGCTATTGGTCATGTAACAGAAGATAAAGTGCAATTTCCAGTCAATGACCAGTGTTAAATGGAAATTCTTGGGAGTTATAATCCTAACACAGAATTGGATTAATGTAGAATGTACTGGCTAGTTTTCAGAATACCCGAAGCAACACGGGTTCGCCCCTTACATTTTCCAGGACTGCCCTGCAGGCCAGATCTAGCCCACGGGCCTTGTGTTTGACACCCTTGAGTTAGTAACATAGTTGCTAAGTAAATCTGGCTTCCCCATTACCTTTGTTTGTCAGAAGGTCGCAAAAGGGGATCACATGATCCCAGGACACGGCAACTGTTGAGTCAAGTGCCAAGTGTCTGAATTTTGGTCATGTGACCATTGGGATCCTGCAATGGTCATGAATGTGAAAAATAGTCATAAGTCACTTTTTTTCCAGTGCCGTTGTAACTTTGAATGGTTATTAAATTAACTGTTGTAAATCGAGGACTACCTGTACTGGCTGCTGCTAAAATAGTGGCCTAAGATCCAGTTTACTTCTCCTTCCACAATATGAAGTGTTCCTCTGTCTTGAAACTTCTATCCTTTTTATTCACATGTTACCAACCTCACTATAATTAGTAACTGGACATGGAATAGAAATTTTCAGTACTGCCCCTATTTGCCCTAACATGTTATTTTTTCTGTATCTAATACTTCATCACATAGTTTTTTGATGCTTTTGACCACCAACTCTTTTCATTAATATCTAAGCATCTAAAATAAGCATAACATGACAGACCTCTGGCATAATTTCCAACAGTCCTTTATTCTTGGCATTCAAAGCAATGTACGAGATATAAATGGAGGGATTATAACATACATTTGCAGTTCACCCCTTTATTTGTAGTTAGGGAGAAGATTAAGTTGTGTCAAAGCAACAAGTACAAATGAAGAAAAGTGTAAACACATTTCATCTTATCTTTTCCCCAAAACTTCATTTAAAAAAAAATGATTTACCTTTAAAAAAAAAAGGAGTGTGGAAGAAAAGAGATTGGGTTCTGTATCTCTTCCACTTCCTCTCTCCCCTTTTAATAAGGAAATTGACTCAAAATTCCTATCATGATAAAAAAAACCACGCCACACTAGAGATGTGAGCACAGGATTCCAACAAATCTGGAAATAAGTCCCAGTGAACACAGAATCTGTTTTTGCAGGGGGTGTAAATATAGACGTAGTTATTATATAAGAGCAACATCTAAGTATACATCCTTTCAGAATAAGTCACTTTGAGTATAATAGATTTTATCTCTGTAAACATTAAATGTACATGTCAGAAACCCCCAGAGCTTTCTTTCCTGACCTCAGGGCTGACCTCAAAACATCAATGTAGTAGTTTAAGGGGCCTCTTAATTATGAATGGCCTACTGGCTTGTTGGAGAACTTTGAAGCATTCTTAAAACCTAGTCAATGTCTCCCCTAATGAAAGGACTCACAAAGGACAAAATTTGGACTGTCTTTGTTCTCAAATAGGTACCTGAAGAAATGTAATGAATTTGGGCCCAATGAGGCCTAGAAAACCATGGGAAAATGGGAATCTATAAGCAGGGACATTAAATCCTATGTGGGTTTGTTTTTATTTTTGTTCTGTGCTGAACACTCAACTTTGGATGCTGGCTTTAGAATTCAGGCTCTATCGTGGTGCTTTTATTCAAATACAATGTTTTCTCTTGATTATCCCAATCTTGGGGTTGTAATCTAGTGCCGCATACTTCAAAATTGCTTGGGCCTGGTGGTGGCGCACAGCCATGGTGGCACAGTGGTTAGAATGCAGGACTGCAAGCTAACTCACTGCTCACTCTAGGAGTTCGATCCTGATGGGCTCAAGGTTGACTCAGCCTTCCATTCTTCTGAGGTCGGTAAAATGAGGACCCAGATTGTTGGGGGCAATCAGTAAACCGCTTAGAGAGGGTTGCAAAGCACTATGAAGTGGTATATAAGTCTAAGTGTTATTGCTATTGCCTAGTCACCTCAATTAAGGGAAAATTTCATCAGATATGGATGAAACTACACTTCAGGTGAGTAATGGCATCTCTCCACTCAAAAACAAATTGTATCAATGTAGCTACCTGCCAAGATGGACAAGTAGAGGAGATATAAGGCCTGGAAATCCAAGGGAGTATGTGATTATATGGACAGATCCATGTATACTACGTGGTCATTTTCATATTTTAATGAGGCTTTTGTGGGTTCAAATCTTCTACGTGGAAATGAATTCACACACTTTCTTCACTTTAGGTGACTATATTCAGCGCATTGCCTTAAAAGACTATCCAGGTCCTCTTACTCAGTGGTAGAAGGAAAGGATATCTAGAAGCTCTCATATACAGTCTACCTTTCCTTAAACTTTCAGACCAGAAAGATGCAGATGGTATATCGTATCCTGCTCTCCTGTGTAGCGTTTTTCCATAACTTCCATGGGTTTGTGAGTTCAATTCCCAGTAGGAGGTTTGAACCCCATAGAATAGTATCTGGCTAAATGCATCTGAAGCGTCTCAATAAAGGATGAAGTCAGTCACATGGTACCCTTTGGTAGCTACAAAACATCACACAGAATATAAACTGTGTGTAAAAATAGACAAAGTTTCCCACCCTCCCACCTTCAAAATCAATAGAAGTCATGGAAAATCCCATTCATTGGAACAAGACACAATATAATATCTGTATGTTTCTGCTCTGAGAGCTTACGGGAAGGTATATATACCATTCTGAGAACTTCTTCTAAGAACCCAGAGGGAATTATTGGTCCAAAGTTTCCCAGCTGACTTTGTGCCTATGGCAGGACTACCATCTCCCAGTTTCAAGCCTGTTGCCTTTAACCACTACACCAAACTGTCTCGTAACTTCTAGTTAAACAGTGGAACAAGTGGAAATTGCTTCAGAAGTAGTTTAAGAATGACAAAGAGCAGTTTCTTCTCCACCACACAATGCTAGGCTAGCTTGAACGGTAAACTTATATTTGGAACAATGTACCGTATATACTCGAGTATAAGCCGACCCGAGTATAAGCCGAGGTCCTAATTTTACCCAGGAAACCTGGGT
>JANHJO010004148.1:115680-126072 GCA_032468235.1 Pseudoxyrhopus heterurus
CCCTAATCATCTTGGTTGCTCTTCTCTGCACTCTTTCTAGAGTCTCAACATCTTTTTTATAGTGTGGTGACCAAAACGGAGTAGGCAACATGCTACCTGCAGGGCACCTATGTACCACCAGAGACTTCTCTTAGTGTGCACCAGATACCATCTTCAGTGATATAATTTTAACATTATTATAGTCACAAAAAAAACCCCCAGAAATCTGGTAAATTGAAAAACAAAGCATCAATGTCTCCCATCATACTTATTTGCTTTAAAACTCACAATGGACATATTAATCTCACTTCTTGGAATGATAGGAGACCAGTTCGTCTTCAGTAAAATGGTTAGAGGGAGTTCCGATTTTACAACCAATTTTTTATCATAGTCATTAAGCAAATCAGGCAGTCTTTAAGTGAATCATGTGTAGTCATTAAGCGAATCTGGCTTCCCCCATTGATATTCCTTGTCAGAAGCCAGCAGAGGAGGTTACAAATTGTGATCACATGACTGCAGGGTGCTGCACCCCTATCATAATATGAGCCAGTTGCCAATTGTGATTGAACGACCACAATGGGGTTATGATGGTCAAAATTTTGAGTATGGGTCATTTTTTCAGTGCTGTTGTAGCTTCAAACAGTTGTTAAACAAACGGTCATAAGTTGAGGACTACCTGCATTGTGTGAGTGGCCATGCCTTCTGTTTTACAGTACAGGTTGTCTTCGACTTACAACCACAATGGAGCCCAAAATTTCTGATGCTGAGCGAAACATTTGTCAAGTGAACTTTGCCCCTTTTTATGACCTTTCTTGCCACAGTTGTTAAGTGAATCACTGCAGTTGTTAAGTTAATACCATGGTTGTTAAGTGAATCTGACTTCCCCATGTCAGATTCCCCACCTTTCAAAAAGGGGATCACATGATCCTGGAACACTGCAACCGCCATAAGTACAAGTCAGTTGCCAGTATATGAATTTTGATCACATGGCCATGAGGAACTGGCAATGGTCGTAAGTGTGAAAAACAGTCACAAGTCACTTTTTCAGTGCTGTTGTAACTTCGAACGGTCACTAAATGAACTGTTGTAAATCAAACTTTTGTAAGTCAAGGACTATCTGTATTAATAACAGCAGCTTACTCTCTGTGGTTTTTTTCAACAAAGCATGGATTAAAATCTTGACTTAACATTTCGCTACACACCTCTTAAGACTAGCCTTTCCCTATGTTGGGTCTGCAATTTTCAGAATTCACAAGAGGATGGAAGACCCTGCTGAAGGAACAAGAACTTCTAATCATCGGTCATTATAAGGATTCTACAGGTTTTGTAAAAGAGCTTTGGACCAACATCGCCAGCCACTAGGGATATGGGGCCCTGAAATAGGGCCCCTCATGAAGTCAACTCCTTCAATGCGCTACTACCCTCATGTTTAGCACAGCCACTTCAATCATTTTAGGTGACTCCCACCTGAGGTGAGCTTTGAGGGTAGAGGTGATGGGAGTAACACCTTCTTAGCTGAGGTAGCAACTGCATTCAGTCATCACATTCGAAAGAGCTTAAATGATGCCTGAGTTTTCTTAAATCCTTCACACACAAGTTGTTTAGGTCAACAAGCACAACGCCTCTTGCAATTAATAATGTAATATATGTGCTGGTACACCCAATTAATTTTTCCTTTTAGCTTTCCATGGCAATTACTTCACATTGCCTTCCCAATCACTGCCACAGGAAGGAAATAAGAACAGAGGCCCTAGAAAAGGAAGCTGGTAATTTGGGACAGATTATTTATTTTTAAATATAAAGAGTTGTGTAATTCATATAGAAGCAGTATCATTGTCTGAAACCTCTGAACAGCCTTGTCTTTGATCACTGTCCTTGTCAAAGAAGGGGAAACGCTTACAGTATCTCCAGCCTTTAAAAAATAATCTGCCTGAGACTTGACTTCTGTTCCTGAGAATCATCTTCTTGTAAAAGGTGTTACAATTTCTCTTTGGGTAGTTTTGAAAAACTAGTTGGATAGGTCTCTAACTGCATGAAGTGTAATCACTCCAAGGTTGTAGGCAAGTGGTAGAACAGAGGCTCTGCGGCCTGAAGGCCCAGGTTGTATCTCCAGGGAGAAGTAGGAAAAATTTCAGCCTGAAACGTCAAAGGCCAATCATACTAGACAGAGGCATGGTCTGCATCAGTGTATCATATTTTTTTATGCTTTTCAGGCTATTATCTTTTATTCAGTGGGGTTTATATTGAAGTATAGTTCCCACCAATGCAAATCCTGTTTTCAAAATAAATGTAGGATAATGATGTAACGTGGTAAGTCTTTATTCAGACCAATAGCAGGTTCTTATTTATTTATTCTGCACAAATGCTATGATTTTTACCACCCTGTTTTTCTGCATACCAATTCCGTGGGGTTCAGTAGGGTGAGCAATGGTCGAAATTTAACCAATGTGCTTCATCGCTAAGTGGGAATTTGAACCAATAAACTCAGTTTTGGTCAAACGCTCCATTTTAGTTACATTTATGTAAAAATACAAAACCAGTAACAAGATAAACACAGATTCCCAATAAATCTGAAGACAGAATCTTAATTAACATATACCTATTTTGAAGAGGGAAGAACCTAAGAATAATAAGCATGACAATTCTATGTTTGTCTTTTTTTAACACATCTGCTCCTCCCTAGATATGTTGGACTACGATTTCCATCATCACTGACGATTAGCAATAATAACTGGGAATAATGGCAGTTTTATCCCCAAACCCCTGGGGAGCATCAAGTTAGGGAAAAGGTCGTGTTCTCTGAACCTGTAGAACCACAGCAATTCCAGGGATTCCCAAAGAAAACTCAGAACAATCTTTATTTATCAAATAAGGCCCTGCCTTTACTCATTTATACAGTACCTGCCATTGGTTTCCCGATTGGCTTGACATGTAAGTTGTTGGGAGGCTTCGGAGACTGCTCTTAACAGGTGACCCTGTCAATGGGCTTCCCATATCACCAGAGGTGGTTTCGGTGGCCACAGCCATCTGATACTGAGAATAGTTGTATAGGTTGTTGTAATAAGGATACAGGGATGGCTGGTATAAACTGCTGTAGTAGGTGGGGTCCATAACTAAGTCAGATGTGCTCTCCAGATGCCCTCTGCTGGCCAGGGAAGGAATGTCTTGAATCAGCATCCGTCCTTCTGCAGAAAGAGAAGGGGGGGAGGAAGAGAGAGAAAGAATAGAAGAAAGAACCAATTAGTCAACAGCAGAAGCAACCTGAAAATCTTGCATTTTATCCCTTGGTGCATTTTAGACTACAGAGTGCAATGCAAAGGAAGGAAGCAACAAAGGAATAGCATTGAAAAGATGATTGAAGTAACAGAGGAATGAGATCAAAATAAGCCTTTTTCTACATTATTTCCGGGGCCACAAGGAAAAAAAAAAACCGTAATTGTCCATTCATCAAAAAGCATTTAGCATTTCCAGTCTCCTGCATAGCTCAGTTCCATTGCTACCTCTTCTCCTTTTTCCTTATTTGCCATTTTTATGTCCTGCTTTTCCAACTAGAGTGGAGTCAATTCTAGTAAAATTGAGATGGATTAAGCAGATGGTTTGTCCTTATACCCCAGATCCAAACTAGCAACCCCCTCTATGGTACCTTGTTCCACATCATCGACGGTGGCAGAAATGGGAGAACATGTACACCTCGTTCTTGACTTATGACCTTAATTGAGCCCAGAATTACAGTTGTAAATCATTAAGGTCATAAGCCAAGGCATCCTGGTGACTAGAAGAAAATTTCTGGCCTTTTTTTTCTGGCAGTTGTTAAGCAAACATCACAGTCATTAAGCAAACTCTATGGTTGTTAAGTGAACCCATTGAATGGGCAATTTTGTGGGAAACTAGCAAAAAATATTGCAGATCACTGTGAGGGGAGCATAGAATGTCATGGTAGGTTGTAAAACTAACCCACCCAGCGTGAGGCCATGTGACTGTGGAGGGAAGGCAGTGAACCATTTACAATAGACCATAAAGCACCCATTCGGTAGCTGTCATAAATTCAAACAGTCATAAAACAATCATTAAGCAAGGACTATCTGTACATATTCTTCAGTCCTCAAATTGCATTTTCACAATAATAGAGAAGAAATACAGAAAGGACCTCTGTAAAACTTGTAAACATACCTCAAAGGACATGGCTGTGGATGATAGGAAGTTGTAGCCCAGCACATAAAGAAGGAAGCACTTACCTGTGCAAAAAGGGTTGTCTTGGATATTCCCCAAAAGTAGAGCAATGGAACTGAGCCTTTACACCTTGCTTTCCTTCCCCTAACATGTGAGAAATTTTGCTTTTCTACACTCCATATCACAATCACATTCATTGCATATTAATAAGTAATTCTAAGTCTGCACAGATCCTAAGTCTTCAATTAGATATGGCTGAGTTACTCACTGGAGTCATACTACAGTTTGATTACTGGGGCAATGTAACTGCAGTATCTTCTAAACCAGGAGGAACATATATGGATTATACCAAATAAAAAAACCATATTTACTATTTGGGCAGAAAAAAGGAAAAAAAAGATGACCCGGTATAGAAAGGGTAATACTACTTCTATTATCCAAGACATTCTTCCATCACTGAAATGAATTAAGCTACAATTCTCAAGAGTGACACCGTCTGACCGTAACTGAGAAAAACCCACACAAGCCTTCGAGAAGAGTCATGGAAATTAGATGGACTACAGCATTTAAATGGACAATTCTTTCTTGCCACTGTTTGCACTTTGAGGCAGCACGAAACTAAGCTCTCACATGATTTATTAAAACCCGAAAGCCAACCGAGAAAACAAGGCAAGAGCTACATCTTCTTGCCACATGGCCTATCTTTGAATCAAGCTGTATTATCATATTAGCAATGTCATTCCTCATAAACTGTCAACAGGGAAAGAAATAATGATTTCGACAAAAAAAATGCCACACTTGGAATTAAATGGCTTCTACAATCAATAAACAAATCATTCTAAGCAACTGGTGGCTAATTCACTGGCTATAAATCAGAAAAGCATCCGATGTACACTGCAATATTGGGAAGGGAAGGGAAGGGGGTTATTTGCTAGAGATCCACAATGGGGCAACTTCAAGACTGCAGCATAGACACAGTTTTTTCTTGAATTTGAAAACCTAACAGGTAGAGTTGCATGTAAAAAAGAGAATTAATTAATTAATTAAATTTATGTCACCCACCTTCCCGATAAAGCAACTCTGGATGGCTTACAGATCGTAAAAAGATTTGTTTCCAGCTTGAAACCAGGAAAATGTACTAAAGACCGAAAGTGTTTCATACTTCTTAATTGTTCTTTATTTGTTCAGATATACAAAGAATGTGTTAATAGCAAACAAGTAAATAGAAAAGCAACTAAAAATTTAAAACTATGCAAATTAAAAGTTTTAAAACATGCAAAAAACCAGGAACCAAGAGACAGATAGTATAGGAATGAGGTCTTACCCTTTCAACCATCTCCAGCAGTGAGCACTCCCTTGAGGAGTCCATGCCAAGTAGTAAAACTAAGTTTTAATACCCTTCCAGAAGGCCAAAAGTACATGGAAGCTGTTCTCCCTTCCAGTGGGTGTTTCACAGGGTCAAGGGCACAGAGAAAAAGGCTTCTTGACCCCGCCTGCCAGAATTCCTTAGCAGAAGGGGGTTTATAGCAGGCCTCTTCCAGTGACGGAGAATTAGGCTTAGAATTATGAAACTGGACACTCTCAGCTTCCATATGAGCACTGAGATCCCAGCTTCCGTATCAAAATTATGTTGTTTTCTTGGTTATTTTTCAAGCTGCCTCTTTTTGGGAAGGAGGGATGTGGAGTAGAGGATTGATACTTAGAAATCCTTCCCAAGTTATCTGTTGGAGAGAAACTGACTAAGCCAGGATGAGGAGTCAAACAGATATTTAGTCTGGAATCCTTATGTAGGTACAAGAAGGTAGACCTTACTCCCCTTGAATGCCACTGAATCTTATCTAACTTGGTCTAGGTGCAAACTGCCAGTCTGGGAAGATTTCTATGAAACAAGCATAAGCAATGAAGTAGTTAATTGGAACTCTTCATATGAGGGTCTGATTGTTCACACCTGACATTACCCCAAATCAGTAAGAAATGTGTAGTAAATCTCCTGGATATTTATTAGTAGATTCTGGTCTTCTACATGTGCATATCTGATCTGGACAATCTTCTATTAAAAAAAAAACAGGGGGCAGGCCAAGATGTTTTGTTATATGAGGCCGCTTGGGAAAAGAAATAGTGCTGGGCCCATTTTTTCAGTTTAGGAAAGCAACAGTTAATCAGCATAGCTACAGAAACATTCCTTGATATTGTAAATAATTCCAAGAAGTTACATAAGAGAGAGAGAGAGAAAGTATTTTTTCACTAGATCTACCTATACTTCAAAATACTAGAAGCTATATTTAACATAAGGTACTACTGTATAAAGGCTGCAACTGTGGAAAACCTAACAATTTGAAGGCAAAGGGGAATTTTAACTTGTACAAAAAAGGATGTGGAGACTCTGCATTGGTTTCTATTTTTAAAAGAGTCAATAAAATAAAGGATTCAATTTCTAATAGTCAAGGGGATTTTTTTTTTGAAAAATATATCTCAATTGTTCTCCATGTTATAAAGTCCTTAGGCAAGCGTCTATCCTGTCTCATACTCTCAATGAGAAATGAACATCTTTTATGCCCAGATCAATATCCCATTTGATAAATACCCTTATTGATCTTTCACTTGGACAAAAGACATCAGGAAGACAGGATATTATGAGTTGTTAGCAATCATTCATTTTTGTAGAAGGTACAATACACAAACTTTTAAAGACAACACAGCTATGAAGTCAGCTATGTTGCAAAACAAATGGCTCTTCCCGAAGGTACAAGATGTCCCCCAAAGGAAGTTACTGCACTTGGCTAGCGAAGTTTTTTCTCCAATTATCTTGGCAGGATTTAAGAACTGGGGGTTGCAAGTGAATCCAAGCCAGCCTTCCTCAATTTACCACCCTCCAGATGTGCTGTATCACAACTTCAAGAATTTCCAATCAGCATTGTTACATCTGGAGGGAAAGGGCTGTGAAAATATCTACAGACCCCTTACATCCTGGACATAAATTGTTTCAACTTCTACCCTCAAAATGACGCTATAGGGTACTACGCACCAAAACAACTAGACACAAGGACAGTTTTTTCCCAAATGCCATCACTCTGCTAAACAACTAATTTCCATAACACTGTCAAATTACTACTAAATCTGTATTACTATTACTCTTCTCATCCTCCTATCTCTACTCACTTATGAATATTCTGCATTGCTTGTATCTTTAAAATTTATATTATTTTTATTTGTTCCTAGTATTTATTATTTAGATTAGTAGTACTGAGTATTATATCTGACTCTTATTAGTAACCTATGACTATTACTAAGCGTTGTATTTTATGATTCTTAGGATTTCTGAATTCTTATGAAGGTATTTTATTTTATTTTATATTATTTTCTTTTTATGTATACTAAGAGCATACGCACCAAAGACAAATTCCTTGCATGTCCAATCACGCTTGGCCAATAAAGAATTCTGACCGGTGCACGCATGCATGTGTGCAAGCACAGGCACGGCAGACAAAGAGGGAGCTATAGAGTTTGTGGGAGAAATCATTCACACCGAGAGCTGGGAAATGGAATAAGACTCAGAAGTAAAAAGGCAAATAAGTAGTAAAAAGAGGAGCCTAGAACCTTTCACCAGTTTTTCCCAATAAATCAAGCCACAAAGCAACCCTTCCTTTTTCTTCATCTTAAAAAAGTGGCATCTTAATGTGCAGTGGTAATAGTGGAGTGGTGTAGAGACCTGTGTTGATCAGGGTGAGGTAGCAAAGTGTTGTGAGTTGGCCCTGTGGGGATTTCTTTCCTGACAGCTGGAATACATGTATGTTTATAGTGAGAATTAAGGTCTATGCAAGTCCTAGAAAGAGGACAGAAGCAATAATAGAGACTTTACCTGGAGAGAAATTGCTTCCAGGTAGATGAATCTTAGCACTGCCCACTATTTTTCTGTTACTAGCTACAAATGGAATTGTAATTGGCTTTCCAACAAGCATCTAGTATTGGGGGGGGGGGTTGTATTGCATGTATATCTATGCAAAGCACACAACCTATTTTTGTTAGAACAACTCTGTGAGAATGGGGGAGTTTCCGTCCTAAAGCACCGCACTTGTTTTTAAAGGCCTTTTCAAATTCCTCTCTATAGCTCAATGACAATCCAGAAAAAGATCCTGGGAAAAATTCAGCTGCTTAAAAAAATTAAGGATTGTTGTAATTCTTGCAATTCTTATGGATTGCTCTCACCATGATGTGCTTCAGGCCACCTTTCTGGGAATGAATCTGAAACATTCAGTTTTAATAGCAATAGCACTTAGACTTATATACCGCTTCATAGTGCTTTACAGCCCTCTCTAGGCAGTTTACAGAGTCAGCATATTGTCCCCAACAATTTAGGTCCTCATTTTTACTCACCTCGGAAGGATGGAAGGCTGAGTCAACCTTGACCCTTGTGAGATCTGAATTGCCAAATTGCAGCCAACCGGCAGTCAGCAGAAGTAGCTTGCAGTACTGCACTCTAACCACTGTGCCACCATGGCTCAATGATGTCTCACTCCACACAATGTTAATTGAAGATTTTAGTAATTCTTTTGGGAAAATGAGAACAATTATACCCACACCTGATAGGAAATATAAATCATTTGTGTCCCTGTAAACCTTAAAGGACATGATGGAAAGTAGTCACAGAACTAGGATCCTAAAAGGCTAGGTCCAGAATTCATATTAATTTAAATAGATTTTTAAGACCCTGTTGTGGTTATTGCAAAGGATAGTTAATTTAATTAGGTGCTGGGGATCTGCAGCTTGAAAAACCCTGTTCCAAACTAGAAATTAGCAAGGTGATGCCCTGGACAATTTCTTCAGTGTATACCAGTCTTTTTTGTTTAGTTTTTTTTAATTACAAACATTTAAAAGAAAGGCAGCAACTTACAAAGCAAAAAAAAAAAGCCAATCTTTAATATCATCTTTATTTTGTCTTGGGCCTTATATACATTACAAGGCATTGTTAGGAAAAGAAAAATGCAAAGCCAATATTTTGTTAGAATGTGAGCCTCCTGCCTGAAAAAAAACAACAGCTAAAACAATAGAGACCATCTCAAGAAGCTAGACAGTGTCATAGTAAGCAACCCTACTAAGTTTGTCTTTTGGGAAATAGTTGCTAGGGTCTGGCAACCATTTTGCAAAATGCAAAGATTCCAAGTATCTCCCATTTTATAAAATAGTTGGTGCTATCTCCTCAGAATTCCAAATCTGTCCACCAGTCCAAATGTTGCTTACTTCTGGTTTAATGAGAATCTAGCAATTGTATTTATCTAATCATTTTAGCTCAGCATTAATATTGTTTTCATGTATTTAATTCAGACAAATGTTCTCTATCTGTTGCAGGCACAAGGTGATCTGATTTCCTATTCATTGTGGCAAATACACATGGCGTTTTAAATTCAGTGGGCTATGTTGAAAACCTTACAAATCATCATTAACCTTCCTTTGTTTTTCTTAGATGAGAAATATCCTTTGGAAAGACAAAAAGACAAAACTTTCCACTCACATCTAAAGTCTTCTAAGATTCTAAATTACTCTGTGCCATTTTAATTCATTCCGTTGCATTCTACATCGTGTTCATTGCATAAATTAAGATATCCCCTTATTCCCATTAGTGAAGGACATCATCTCATTGAGACACTCTGGAATAGCCTCTGGAGGATCAGTTTTTGCAATATTTTTCTATGTCAACTGATTTTTGAAAAACTGGCCTTCAAAAAGAAAGATTACTTATTAAATAAATTAATCTAATTAAACTATCTCAGAGATAGATGGTAAACTGCTTAAATTATTATCTTATCATATGATTCAGTTAAGTTCTCTGTGGATTCAAATTAATAGACATTTCCAGAAATAAATATATTTTTACTCTTCTTCTCTTTAAAGTACTGCACCATTATAGCTATTGTTTAAAAGAAAAGGGGAAGACTCTTTAGAGAGCAGGGGCATTAATAGTCTAGGCATATTTTTCTGTGTATCTTGAGATAATTTTTAAAAACGTATTTCCTACAGCTTACTATATCACTGAAATTCTCCAATAACTTCATTAATTAGTTATTTTTTTTCTATCAAAGGCATTCAGGTTAACTAAAAGAATACTGGATATATTCAGCCTAACCAAAACAAGCAGGAAGATCAAAATAAGCAGGGAGCTGCAGTGGCTCAAGTGTAAGGTGACCAGACGTCCCGCTTTTGGCGGGACAGTCCCGCTTTTTTAAAATTTGTCCCGCGTCCCGCGGA
>JANHJO010004148.1:139356-152715 GCA_032468235.1 Pseudoxyrhopus heterurus
AAACCTTGTTAGAAATAGCACTCTGTAACAAATCAGAGCAGAATAGCAAGCATTATATTCTAAATTGGGGGGAAATATATTTCTCCAGAAGATATCTTTGTAGATTTAAAAGTCTATATAGTATAAAATATTGTACTTAAGGAAATCTAGTTTTCAAAAACATGCTCAAACTGAAAAGGTTGCCTTTGCAATCAATCAATCATTTAATCGATTTTTATTCAGTCACAAATCAGCAAATAAAAAAGAAAGTCCCAATTAATTAGTGTAAAAAGGAAAAAAAAGTTCTAAAATATCTAAAAAGGATTAGAAAAGAAACTACAGTGTACTGTACAAACTGTAGAATAATAGTTAGTTATAGTGAAAGAAGTAACAGCAGAATGATCTGATAAAATAATGATAATTCTTGGCTGCCTTTGCATGATAGATTCAGCTAAAAACCTTATATAGTAAACATGCATGTGCATTAATTTACTGCTTAGTTGGAGTTTGTCTACGGAGACTCTCAATCATCCAGGTCATGGTTATTCAAAGGTCCTTTTTTTTTTTTTCAAAAGGCAACTGGATTTATTTAGTTTTTAGCCATGATCGGACAGGACCACATATTTGAAACTATGTACCAAAGATGACAAGTTATTGTGGCTGGAATGGCAGAACACCCTAAGCCAAGGCCAACAAATTACATTGCAATGCAGGACAATATGTAAGCCAAGCTGGTCCAAATAGCATGATAAACTACCATGACTTAGGTGCAGTCTACTGTATGTACTTCAGCCTATGTGGTTGGTAAATGATGGCTTATGGGTTAACAAAATATGTAGAGTTGACTTTAACTTAGTATGACATATGAACCCTCTTAGAGATATGCAGTATTTGAGAACTAACCGATTATACTCAAGTTAGAAATTCATCCTCGATAAAACTTTTACTGTGATCTATAAAATACATTTGTGTAACTAGAAGCATCTTAAATTAGTGGTATTCATATAATAATCATTTTAGTATTGGTTTTAAATCTGAAATATTATTCTGCATATATCATCAGGTTTCTTCAGAAGGAGTATCACTAAAAATGCTGAATACAAGTGTAAAAATGGAGGAAACTGTGAAATGGATATGTATATGAGGAGAAAGTGTCAGAAGTGCCGTCTACAAAAGTGCAAAGCAGTAGGAATGCTGGCAGAATGTATGTATACAGCTATTTTCATTTTTTTTATAATATAAGGGCTATGGATAGTTAGGAAAAGATTGTATGGTCTTTGAATTCATCCATTTAGAAAAAAAATGAAGATCAGATTCACTGTTGATATTATATTTATCTAACATTAGACTTATTGTATTTTATTAAAATTTTACTTTTTTGGCATGTGTTGTGTTTTGTAAATATGCAAGGATAGGATTCAAGCTGTTGGGTCTTTCCTATTGACAGCTTCAGTTATTTTAGCATAATTGCAGTATCAAACCAGTTTAAGCTCACACCGGAAATTAATCTACTCTGAATTTTTAATATGCCTCTCCAATCTGATCATACAAGATGCTATATCAACTCTTACGCTTTGTAGAAAACAATAGACTCTATTAGCATTTCAGAATTAATGAAAAAATTATAGTATAATTGACCCCCTTATGCTGTCAATTTAAAAGCAAAGATCTTGCTATATGCCCTCTCTGTCCTCTGTGCCAAGCAGGCAAACAAATGAGGCTGCCACAGTAGTCAGACCCCTCAATGAATCTGTAAGCTTGCCATAAAAATAAGCTTTCTTAAAAATAAAGTCAGGTTGTTCCCAGAGAAAGAGGAAATGTGTATACACTTCAGTACTAATTTAGTATCTGTTAATAAAATAAACAGGAAAAAATAGGGCAATGTAACTAATGCTGCCCAAGGAAATGGAAACTTTCAAACCAGCTGGCCATTTTCTCAGTTAGTCTTGAGTGAAGCAAAGGCAATAAGGCACTGTGACTTAAATCTCCCTCTGAAATGGAAACTTGTACTTTGTTACTACGAGAGTCATATAACTCATAATTTAAACATAAGCAGATTCTTGTAAAGTACAGGAATGAGAACATTATGCAAATTGTAACTACCTTCGAATAAGGAGTGGTGCTGTTCATTTTTAATTTAAAAACAACCTTCAAGGTTTGCCAGATAGTTAAACTTGTAACTTTTTTGTAAATTGACTTTAAGCAAAGTGATCTCTTTGAAATTAACATTGCCTTGGACTTTGAGCCTTTACTCATAAGACAGTACTGCAATTATTCCTGTAAAATGTTGCTATATTGCAAAAAGGGGGGCAATCTTGTGGTTTTTATTACTTTATTTGTGCATTTCTGAATCATCATGATCTAATGATTACACAGCAAGTTTTTGTGCAATTAAAGATACATTTCTAGCTCAGAAGTAGAAAGTGATCCTCACTCAAATCGGATTCATGTTTTGTTGGAAAGACAAGCTTGTCATTGGAAATAATTCTGAGATTTGATTAAATAGTTTAGAAGGATATATGGCTGTTCTTGTAATACAATAAAACAAATAAAACAATACAGTAAAAATTGGGGAAAAATCTAATACAATAAAACTATTTGTCAGATATTTGCTTTTCTCTTCAGTACTGTTATTTAGAACAAGAGACATCCATCTGAATATGTGAAATAAGCTATCTGGCCCTGGTTTATGTATACCATGTGTTTTCTGATTCATGGATATGTAGCAATGTCTTTTTTCTCTAGCATATAAAGCAACTGTCACTCTTTGGTAGTATTCATAATGTGATTTACATTAAACACATCTGGAGAATGCCAGTTTGCTAAGGGCTTGGTGCTGAAACAATCAAAGTCAGCACTAAGTCTAGTGCCTAGGTTGTGATTCTAAATGCCATTTTAATCTTTAGAGATATTATGTGGAATTGTTATTTTAATCCCTTAAATTTCCTCTTCTTTCAGTAATAGAGGAAGTTTGATCTCTGTGGTGCATGATTTTATAATATACAGGATATTAAAACTATTCATTGCTGAATTAAGCATTTTCATAGATATCTTCCTCAACATTATTTAGTCTTTTATTCATTCTCCCAGGTGAAAAAAATGTATATGTATACACACACACACAAATATTCCATTTGTTATGGTTGCTATAGCCCTGCATCATCATTTCTGTATTCTTGGACAACAATGTTTTATCTTCTTAAACTGATATAGTAAGATTGAATTTTTAATATTCTGAGTAGAGAAATATGTTGATCGAAGTTGGCTATGTTCCTTTGAACAATTGTGATAGTTGGGAGGAATGACATAGAACCAGCTTTGGCAATAACTTTACAAATTTATTTCCTCTACCACGTTTCAAGTATTATTAGAACAGATAATTTGCTGAAATAATGTCAGTAAGTGAATATTTCTTCAATTTTTCTGAGAACGTATTTTTGGAATTGACTAAGTTTTAATATAATATGTAGAACAGGCCTGTCAAACTGGTAGCCCACAGGCTGGATACATCATGCACAGGCCACGCCCACCCCGGCTCCACAAAGGCAAAAAGCGATATGTCACGATCCATCCCATGACGTGATCGAGTTTGATACCCCTGATGTAGAATGAGCTCAGAGTAATAGGAAGGATCATCCAGCAATATTTGGGGACATATTTATTTATTTATTATTAAGATTTATATGCCGCCCTACTCCCGAAGGACTCCGGGCGGCTCACAACATCTCAATTAAAATACATTAAAAACAGTTAAAACATTAAAGAACATTCAGTAAAAACCCTTAAGATTTCTAAAAAAAACCGTCATGGGGCAACCCAGCTTGCATCCCTATTCTATTATGAGCAACTGCTTGCAAACTGTGAGCCGGCTGGAACAGTTACCGGTACCTAAGCACAAATATTTACTTCTCTGGAAATATGCCATTTTTGTAAAAAAAAAAAAATGTCATTATATATCTCTAGTCATCCTTTGCAATTTAAATAATGAACTAAAAATAAGCTGGGAAATCTAGAAATCGTTGCTCCCCCAGCATATCTGAAGGGCATCTAAATTGGGGGAGACTGCCTTGCATTTTTAAGCCTGCACTTCAAAAAAAAAAGACATATTTGCAAATGCAATTGCAAACTCTTGATGGGTTCATTGCTTTTGCTTTTATTTAATGTGAACCTGAGCCCATACACCATATCTCATGCTATTGATGGGATCAGCAATAAGCTTCTGTGCTTTAAAAAACTGAAGAACAGATGCCGATGAGCCTCTCTGTATGTCTGAGGCACTGTCCTTGGGAACGTGCTATCGATAAATCCTTCCCCCTCCTGGGAATAAATCCTTTCCCTCTCATGGGAGTAAATAGTAAGAGAAAACTACATCATTTACTGCTTAGTGACAACTTTTCTCCCTAATGTTAATGGCTGCATGCAAGTGGGGGAGGGGAGAGGAGTGAGGGAAAATTTCCATAGCATTGTGATTAGGGAGGGAAAATTGAATCCAATTTACCCCCCACACTGGTGTTTTGGAAATATCTCCACTGCATACTAATTATATATATATATATATTGCATACACAGTATTATTGCTAGCCACGTCACAAATGCAACATGTTGCTAGGCTCTTCGCTATCTAATATAAATAACCTACCTCTGCAGAGGTTAAAAATTGTCTCGAGAATAGTCCTAAGCAATTCTCTTAAATCCATCTGCCAATGATGCTTGAAGCATTGCCTTGTGTTCCAACGGTCTAATTGAACCTTTAGATAAGAAAGGAAGTGTCTCCCAATTTAATTATTTCCCTTGTATTTTTTAGTTTCAAGCCATCATTCTTTGTTATGCTGCTGCAAGCATTGTAAATAATACCTCCCCTTCCTTCATATTATTACCTCTCAAATATTTATAGACTGTTGTATTCACCCTCTCTCTTTCTACAAGGTATACATCATTTTTGTCATCCAAGTCTTGATCTATTCAGGTTTATCCATGTCCCTGTTTATAATGAGATGCCAACGCTCTAAAGCAAGGTTCCAACAAGAAAGAAGAAAGGCTAAGTTAGACTAACTCCCTGATTTCAGCACTTCCATATCATCTCCATTTTCACCCCTCCCAATCTCACAAAAGTAATTCAAAGTCCAACATCCCAGCAGAACACAAAGAACATCTTTCCATTTTAAAGCTCCATCTATTCTGTTTTTATTTCACATTGTGTGTATTTGTACTGTGATTTGAAAACCAGCTTCTGCTATGAGAAGCTGCCAAGTGGCCAAATTACTTGCCCTCTCTTGCTTTGAAGTTCCAGAGATGGTGGTGTTTGGATATCATTGGGTCAGCAACTGAAGCTCTACAGCAGGGCTGTCAAACCCGTGACCCACGGGCCAGATGCGTCATGCACTGGCCACGCCCATGCCCAGTTTAGCGAAGGGGAAAAAAGTTGTGACACGTCACGAGGCTCTGCCGTGACGATGTGAGTTTGACACCCTTGCTCTACGGGAGTGGGGCGGTATATAAATTTTGTAAAATAAATAAATAAAAAATAAGACAGGCTAAACAGCAGGGAGGTGAGATAACAACAGTTATTACCAAAATTTTAATAAAATAGTTGCCTTCACTGCTACTCCAGATGCGGTACAGCACTGCTGGGGGAAAAATGTTCAACTGCTGAACAGAGATGATACCATGAGATCATAGAGTCCTTAATCCAGCCTGGAGAAGGGCAAAGACCCCATATGGTACTGATATTCAAAGCTCATTACAGACTGTACCCTGGGAAAACTTCCTAATAATTTTAAAACATAGGCCAGCTGTCTTCATCCCCACCAGGTGTGTTGTTGACTACATTTCCTGGACCTCCAGTTGCCAATATATGGGTTAGGACAGGCTGGCATTCACCTTGACCATCACTTCTAAGGACTTGGGAATGAGTGTTTCAATGAACCGACTGTTAATCAAGAATGGAATGGTATGGCTAAATTAAGCATGGATGCTGCATTTCTGTAACCAATATGGCCAAGAGAGAGAGAAGTACGGTAAATACTGTATGCTATATTTTTAATTTGTCAGAGAAAAGTCAATGTAGGAAATAATTAACAGTTATTAAATTTAGCCTCTTTCAAGCTATTTAAAGTTTTAACAAAACGAAAACCACTCAGCCGAATCTGAATTCAGAAATGATCAGTTGGTAAGTGGTTAGCGATCATAAAATACTGAATATTCACCTTGCAAAACTGGGTAGCTGCACGGCATTCCAGCCGAACACTTATAATCGTGCAGACTCCATGTACAATGGATTGCAATATACCATTGGAATATTTAATAGCATATTTATAAATTTAGGACAGATTTGCTTTTCCCCATCTCTGTTCCAATTAGCCATTCATTGGGTTGGATTGAAGAAATAAAGTGAAGATTACAATATATCCTTTTAATACCCTATTCTGCTAGTACGAAGATCTAGGAAGCTCTTCATGGATACACTATAGGAGAATATATGGATTAATTGGAGATTAAAATCCCCAAGTCTATACCAATGAGACAAGACAACATGGAAAATGTTCCAGCCCTAATTTTTTTTTTCTTTTTCATTTGTGGAACTGGTATGGTTTCAAGTAATCCTCATAATTTACTTAACCATGAACTATAAATTGCAATCATTTAAATAAATGATCAATAATATTTCCAGTATCATTTATTTTGTAAATATCAAACATTTATACATTTTGCACATTTATGCTAATTTGCACCACCAACTTACCTACTGACCATCTTCAATCCAGCAGCTTTTATCTCATAGATTTTTTATGACTGAAACCATAAGCTACATGTAAGCAAACGAAAAGGGAAGAAATGTGGTATTTTGTTTTTTAACACCAGCATCTTTCAGATAGATTAAAATTAAACTTCCAGAATTCTTAGTCAAACCATCCAAATATTTGGAGTGGGCCAAATCTAAAAAATGGCTTTACATATAAAAATGGCTTTTGCATGTATCTGTAGAACTGTATTCATATAATAGCAGACTGTTCCCACCAAATGTGATTAATGTATCCAAAAGAAAAAATAGCAATACAACTACTTTTTTTTCTTCAAATCTAATAAAAGTGAAGTATTAAATTCTGGTCTTGCTAGATAGTTCAATCTCTTAAAGAGAGATCATGGAAGCACTTTTTTAAAATCCTATGAGCATAAGATTTTGTGCTAGAATTCTATAAACATCTTAAAAATTATATCATGATCACCTCCTAATAGTCTAAGTTTGACTAACAAAATAGTCACACCCCTATGTCACTGCCTTCCTACACAGGCATTTTCTTTATCTAATTCATGTTTGCAAGAACCTTACGTGAAATATTATTATTTTCATTTTTTAAAAAAAATAAAATTTGCCTTGGTTGGGGCAAAGGTAAGAATCAGGAGTGAAACAGGAGTGAAAACAGGTATTAAAGACAACTATGTCCCCATTTTGTAGAACAGAACAAAGGAGGATATAACCCTTTTCTGGCCAGATTAAACCAATACATGGATGAGAAGGCAAAGGCTAGATAGAATAGGCTTTAAATATGAGGAAGGCTTGGGTTTTACTTATTCTATGGAATTTTGGACATTGTTTAAAAACTAAATTAAGCCTCTTTTTAAGGAAGCTTTTGACCCCAGTTGAAACTAGGGTTTTTTAATATGATGGAGGGGTCCCAAAGGATTGGATTGGGAGGCACAGATGGTCTGTTTTTGAGCTAAAATCAGGAATAAGCACCACTGTATCTAAGGAACAATCATATAGATGAACTCCTTCACAAGCAGATGCCACCTTAGCAAATTCTCATGCCATAATCTGCTCAATCAAGGTACAAAAGTGGTAGAAGAGAAAGCAGCAAGGGGAAGGATGGGTCAACAGTCCTCATTCATGTTCGTCTTTCTCTTAAAAAGACAGACAATATAATTCTTCCTGTTCCCCCTTTTAAATTAGATGTGAGAATTTGTTTTGTTTTCTCTCAAGAGCAATCTGCTGCATTCTTCCATCAAACCACTTTTTTCTTTCTTTCTGGCAACCAGGACACACACTGAATTCTTCAAGAGATAAAAGTGATCTTTTGCAGAGGGATCGTACTGTATGTGCTTTATGACTGCCCACGCCATGTGACCAACTCACATTTCAAACACATATATAAACACAGCAGTTAGTGTCATAATTAAATTAAGGTATGATTCTGAATGGCCCAAGCCCAGGAGAACAAGAAGGATTATGTTCTGTGTCATAATGAGAAAAAAACAAGTAAGAAACACAGGCACAGTGAAAATACAAATCTTTCTTTTACTTTCCTCATACAAATACCTTGTTTCTAAAGGTTTAGCTATCAAAACACCTTCATTATTTCATTTTCTCATGTAACTTATCGTTTCCTCTACTTTATCATAGCTGAAGGTGATGAATTTAGGCTACAATCTTAAGACTAGATTCTTTTCAGTAAGAAGTGCGGAATTTCCAGGCTCAAAATATCTGTTTCATGCTTCTTTTACATTCTTGATCTCCATTAAAATAACCAGTTTTTAAAAATAAACACACTGAAACACAATGACAGGACTGAGGAATGAAAATAATAGTAAACCCTCTCCCTTTCCCCCCCTTCTGTTCTGTCTTCTTACTTTTTCCCCCTCAGGAAGCATGGCATGTCACCAGAGGCTTGAAAAATTGACTCTGGCCTTTCAATGTGCCATAATATTTCTGACCTGCCAATAAAATGGATACAGCAAAAAAAAAAAAAAGACTTTTCTGGTACCTTGTATGATTTGTGTGGCTCCTTCACACCCTATTCCTCTCTCGGTAAACCATGTACAGTGTGATAAAGTTTGAAAGAAAAACTGCTATACCTCTAAGGAAGTGGGAGGGAGAAAAAACCTTCACAAGAAAGGAGTTGTCAAATGAAAAATCTGGTGTCATGGACTTGTGGACAATAATGGTGGCTGCTCAAACTGTCTCGACTGGGGAGAAGAATGAAACACAAATTATGAAACTATCGTCGACTTCTGTGACTTATTAAGGCTGTGCCTGAACATTTATTTCTTTTGCTGGTATCCAATTCTGCTCAAACTCAAAGGAACCTATAAATAAGAAATAATATATATCATTCTGCTGACTGTTCTTAACAGGACTTACTAGCTTAGTAACTTAGAATGCAGAAATTTAAGTTCTGCATAATCCATAGATTCAGAGGGAATGCAATTTTTCCAAGTAACCAAACTAAACTACAGATTGCAATTAAAATTGCTTTTTTAAAGCCAATTGAGATCTAAGGGTTTTTCAGTGGTCATTGAACTATGATTTGTAGCATCCTTCACTGTGATTCACATGATTGAAACTCTGGGTTTCAGCAAAAATGGAACGCTTTGGAAGTCAACTCATTAAAGTGTCTCTGTCTCTTAATGCAGCCACAACTTTCTTTAGGCTCATGCAACTTCAACTGCCCTCCCCCCCAAAAAAATAATGCCACAATGAATACCAGAACTGTGCCACACTTTATAAAGTCTAAAACATGTTTATTTTTTTAAAAGATGAGTTCTGAGAGAGATTAATGGTGAAAAAGAAGAACATGCAAACACAGCCAATTTTTTATCACTTGCACTTTGCCTTATTATATGTATGTATGTACATACGTACGTATGTAATTATTTATGATATTTATTTGCCACCCATCTCGTAACCAAACATTCTGGGCAGCTTACAACAAAAAACATTAAAGTGTTAAAAATAACAACAACAACAATCATACAAATACAATGGATAATATCATAATAAATAAAATCATTAACACTAGATGGGAAAGGAAGGACATACCAGGAGTGGGAAGGGGAAGTAGGATTAAGTTTTAATTAGTCAGCCAGCTCCAATAAGATCTCCCACTGGGTCCCCAAGCCATCAGGCAAAGCCAGATCTTAAGGCTCTTAGGAAACATCAGGAGGGTGGGAACCAATCTCACTTTAGGGGGTAAGATACTCCAGAGGCAGGAGCCATGGCAGAGAAGGCTCTTCTTCTAGATCCTGCCAGACAAAATTCCTTGGCTGATGGGATCTGCAATATGCCCCCTCTGCCGGCATGGGTGAAGTGGGCCAGTCCCATTGAGGTGATACGGTTCTTCAAGCAGACTAGACCCATGTCATGCATTGCTTTAAAAGTGATAACAAACACCTTGAATTGCACCTGGACGCAAATCAGCAACCAGTGCAGCTTACGAAGCAGATATTATAACCTGGCCCCTTTTGATCATGGATCCCGCAAATAAATACACACACACACAATAAATCTTCTGGATGAAAAGTTTAAAACCTCTAGTCTAAAGTGCTTCTTCTGAATCACTGTGAAACTGAACAGTCTGAAGAAATAACACTGAATTTATGGACACATAATTTAATCGGATTAAGGCAGGCTCTTCAACTTTAACCAAAATGATACCTTTAAAAGAATGTATGTGGTAAAGATGTAACATAAAACAGGTTTATTGTACCAAAGGTGCTTTTTTCAAGAGGCAACTAGTTTTTCTTTAAAGACATTTCGCTTCTCACCCAAGAAGCTTCTTGGAAAAGCACCTTTGGGGAAATCATGACCTGGATGACTGAGAATTTCCATAGGATTATTGTACATGCTTTTATGCATGCATCCCTGGTTTACTGAAATCAAATTAGAACTGCTAAGAGTCCAAGAAACTCATGACAATCCGTTTTTTTCCATATGTAAGACTTTGAAGTGGGGTCCCTTTATCCAGGACCTTACCTGTGGATGAGGTAGACACTACAGTTGCTGTGGTTGTCGACTGGGGTGGGCTGGTGCTTTCCAACAGGCAGGAACTGTTAGCGTTGTTTTCTTTCTTCACATACATTTCTGTGGCACTAGGCAATGGGATGGGGTGGCTAATCCCCAGCTCTTCCTCTTGGGCCTGTTGTCTTCTCAATGCAACCTGGAAAAGGGAAAGTTACACTGTATTTGCACTGTTATCTGAAAAACAACAGCAGCAAAATTGGGCGGAACACTGCAGTTTTCTTTATCTTAACACACATGAAGGTTTATGGACGCAAATAAAGACATACCTTTAAAGCTAAAAAATTAAAGAAGATAAAAGATAAGCTAAAAAAAATTAAAGAAACCTAAAAGGTAAGCATCTATCAGTAAGATTTCTAATGTGGCAGCTATCTAAACTTAGTTAACTTATTTTTTTAACCCTTTGCTTTGGTGAGTTTGGAAAGCCCCTAAAATACAAACTGAGATCCTTGGAATATGAAAGATCAATTTCAACTGTGACGAAATGAACACTTTCTGCTGAAAACCAGAGATGGAGATTCTTTTTATTCCTGTTTTATAACAAAGGGTTTACCATAGTCAACTGGAATGAGTAGAATTAACAGCATCTATCTTTCATAAACAACATAATTTTTCACCTTTATCTCATATGCATACCATGTGAGTCTTTTGGGCATCTCAGGATGTAAGCCTTATTAAAGCAAAATAATACAAAGTACTTGATACAGAATTTATGCAGCAAATGTGAGGTTTTCAAAGCACTATTCTGCTCCGGAAAAGAATTAAAATCACGTTTCAAGTTCAGAGCACTCATTTTACAGAAATCTCACTGAAGCCAATCCAGGCAGATCTTTCCTGAACATTATTTTATAAATTATCTTATGCTGTTGCAATGTAAGCAAAGTGAAACAAGACTATGTATTCTGGGCCACTTAATTGCACATATGTAAAATATATACAGTATGTCTCTCATTCAGAGTTACCATTAAGAAATGGCATTTTTCCCTAGCACAGATCCTTTAACAGTTACATAATATTGAGCAAGAGTGTGAAAAATGTTTCAAATCTGAACTGTTCTGAACTCAAAATATGCCTGTCTTAAATACAAAATAGACTATTTCAATTATTTGGAAAGTATTCTTAGCAGAAACGAAATTGTTCAGAGCACAAAATGACTTTCAAAATGACTGGAAGGTCCTGTTTCACACTTGACATGTTCTAAACACACCAAATTTTGAGAATTAACTAGAAGGAAAAATACTGTATGGCTGATTTTCAGACTGGTACAAAATGAAAAAGTAGGTTAACCGATAACAAAGAAGCAGAATGCAGAAACAGAGGCAGATGTAACACCGTGGCTAAAGGAAGCAAAAACAGGCATACAAATATCATTAAAACAAAATACATTTTAACATTTAATGCTTCAGGAAGGAAAACATTAACAACATTAATAATAAAGTGGTAATAATAATAACGGATATTAATTCAATGGAAATGTAGAACTTTTGCATCTTTTTAACAGATTTAAGTTTGGATCCACTAAAGAGATAAGTTTTTTTTAATTTAAGAAAGCATTTTTTTTTCAAGCCAAGACACTCCAGATATGATGTGCTATAATTTCTATAATCCCAAGAGTGTTGTGGCTGGGGATGATGAGTGTTGAATTTCAAGGCATCAGAGTCTGCAAGAAAGATTTGATCCTCACACTATCATGCACCTAAGCAGTTACAACTCTATTGCAACCAACATCTACAAAAATATAGGTAATGATTTTGAAATTGAACATTTCTGAAATAAAAATATTCCACGGCATCTAGTGTTAGTGCTGGGCTGCAAAAATTTATTTTTCGCTTTGTTGCCATCTACTTGTCATTCAGATTTTTGCAGTCCAAACCTGGTAACCTTACAATTCCAGTTTTCACACCCAATGCTGCAGTTTGCAACGTATCTAGCATCAGGCCAGTAGATACAAGCTGCTTGCTTCCACACTGATATCACACAATTCGAACCAGCATGTATTTACAAAGGTTGCAAGATTCTGGGGTCATGTGATTGCCATTTGCAACCTTCCCAGGGAGCTTCCAACAAAGTTAATGGAGAAGCCAGATATACTTAAATGACTGTGTAATTTGCTTAATGACCACGGTGATTAACAACCATGGGAAAAAGTATGTAAACTTGGGCACGACTTACTTAACAGCTGCACTGCTTAGTGATGGAAGTTCTGGTCCCTACTGTAGCCATAAGTTGAAGACTTACCTGTATGCCTTGGATTGCACAGGCTAAAATTCAAATGGTAAATCTAATCGTTCTTTGCCCAGACAGCTTTGTAGCAATACAGAAGAGATTTGCTACTGTCTTATTAGTTTTTTCCCCCAAACTTAGTCTATAGCAGTGATGTTGAACCTTTTTCAGGTCACATGCCAAATCGCGTGCGCGCTCCGTGCTCCTGCACCCACAATGCAATGCACATGAACCCCCACATGCACGCGTGACCCACGCATGCATGTGCGCCCCCCATGCGTGCACACCCCCATGCATGCATGCGCCCTCCCGGCATTTCTAGGCAAAAAAGAGCCAAAAAAGAGCTGATCAGCCGGAGCTGG
>JANHJO010004148.1:183326-204353 GCA_032468235.1 Pseudoxyrhopus heterurus
GCAGGTGAACAGAAGGGAGAGGAGTTGGGGGGGAAGCGAAAAATCTGGCAAAGTAGCCTTGAGAGACGGGAGGGGGAGGTAAAGCTGTTTCCAGCGGAGTTTAGCCTGATTTGGGTATTTAGCAAGCGCTGCAACAGGCGGACGCGCCGTTCGTCTCTCGCCCTCTGTGCCTTATTGCTGTTTGCTGCTTTAATTTAGTTGCCTGAAACAGGGACGGACCTCCTTGTGAGAAACTCAGCTGCAGGATCGCCCTAATCCTAACCCTGCCTTCCCCTCCACGACAATGGGAAACAGCAGCGCATACGTTTAAATAGGCACAAATTTGGGGGGCAGGCCTTAAGTTCACCCCCGTCCACCAATCAGCGCTTGGTCTTCTTTTTTAGGTGGGCCGTGTTTTATGAGAAACACAGTAGTTCTCAACTTTTTGAATTTTGTATTTATAAACACATTTCAGTAGCTGTTTTTCTATTAAACATGAAGCAATTTGGAAGCTTAAATTTTTGTTTCGTGAAAGCAGGCCTTAGCTTGC
Source organism: Pseudoxyrhopus heterurus (assembly GCA_032468235.1). Lineage (NCBI taxonomy): Eukaryota > Metazoa > Chordata > Lepidosauria > Squamata > Pseudoxyrhopus > Pseudoxyrhopus heterurus. The sequence continues at coordinate 183,856 of JANHJO010004148.1, forward strand.
TTAGCAAAAAGAAAAGAAAAGTTAAAAATACAGGCCTATTGAGAACTACAAGTAGTCCTCAAATTATAACAGTTCATTTAGTGACTGTTCAAAGTTACAATGGCACTGAAAAAAGTGACTTATGATCTTTGTAGCATCCCCATGATCATGTTATCAAAATTCAGATGCTTGGCAACTGGTTCATACTTAAGACCGTTGCTGTGTCCCAAGGTCATGTGATCACCTTTTGCAACCTTTTCACAAGCAAAGTCAATGGGGAAGCCAGATTCACTTAACAACTGTGTTACTAACTTATAAAATGCAATGATTCACTTAACAACCGTGGAAGGAAGACTGTATAATGGGCCAAAACTCACTTAACAAACGTCTCACTTAACAACATAAATTTTAGGCTCAATTGTGGTCATAAGTCAAGAACTACCTGTATTATGACAAATTTTAAATAATCAAAACATGTACTAATTTCTGCATTATGCAGGAAATATTTCATACCTCTCACGGATTTCTACATTCTCAGGTTCAGGCTCTTGAACATGCATTATTTCTTCTTCTTGAACAGATTTAACATCGTTCCTGATTAATCTATGTTCCCTTTCAAGTACGCTGGAATTTTCAATCTGAACGTAATCATTCCCGGCACATTCATCATCAGACTCTGATGAGGAACTCTCTTCTGAACTCGAATCATCACTTGATGTGGTTTCATACCTAGCAAATACAATGGCTTTTTATTAATGTATCATTACATACATATTCAGAGTTAAAGCAACCAGTTTGCCACATTCCAGCTCTCTCCAGCTTACATATTATACTAGCCTTGGGAAGTGTCAGCACTTTGAGCTTGTCCAGATCAAGAAACAGACTCCCAAAAAAGACTAGAAGTAGGTTTTACTGATAGGCTATATTAATAGAATTGCAAGTGTGACTATCTTTTCTTCCTTTTTTTTCTACTTCAGTGAATTAGAGAGGAGTTAGAAGTTTCTTCCTAAAACTATCTCCTTCCCTAGGACTTGAGGAATGCCTCTGCCTGCCCCTTTTTGTTTTTAAAACAGTTTCTAAATATTTTTCTTCTTTACAGGAAGGCTACGCTAGGTTTCTAACTCTACTTTGCTCATAGTTTTAATTGGAGAAGTACCTGGAAATCTATAGCATTTTTTCCACAGTGTTTTAAAAGTTATATTAATGGCAAAGTTCCTTCCTCAATAGGCAAAGCATCAAAATGATGTTAATAAGCTGATTGACAGAACATCATAGTTATGGAAGTGCAATCATTCATCAAATGAGTAATGAGAAACCTGATTTGTGCTAAGTATTAAATAATCAGGCAAAGTTTTTTTTTTCCAGGAGTGTGTAAAAAATTCTCAAAGAAATTAAAATCTCTATCTCTCAGTAGCTTATATATTGGAAGAAAATATTTGTTTGAGAAAATCAATTCTATTTTTAAAATTACAGTTTGTCTGGTGGGAGATGTTGAAATGGTGGAGAAAGAGAAGTATAATCTCATTTTAAGAATTTCAAAAATATCAATTGGAAAAAAAACCCTATAATTAAAACATTTCACTCTTAAAATATTGTTGCTGAAGATCAGGAAAACTAAAACTACTACTTTGCAACTACTATGTTCATATAAAGATATGAAGAATCATCTCAACATGTCTTGTGGGGAGAAAATAGACTGTTTTTGTATAATAGTATCTTTTCAGTGTATTTTCTCCCCACAAGACATATTGAGAATTTCACTGAAATATATGCCTTGCAGCAAGTAATTTATGATATTATAGTTTTATGATCAAATATCAATTTATGACTATAATTTTACTTCTATAAACTTGGAAAAGAAAATCTAATTTCAGAACTGTAAGATCTTACCCTCCATTAATACCCACAAACTGCAAATTCTTCTTTGTATTCTCATCTTTTTTCCCATCTTTTTTCTTCATGATGGATTTCAACATACTATCATTTGCACACACTACGAAAAGAACACAGAAATTATGTTAACAAAGATTTGTATCAACACTGTCAATATGCTGAAGTTAAGCTATTCTGGCCAATGACAAATTTAAAATGTGCAAGAAATTTATGGGCAGAGAGTTCAGACTTCCCATAGACCACAACTGGGCCGTATGGTGAAGCCTATCCCAGTTGTATCTCCACCTTTGAGCACTGTTATATACGTCATTCATGCAAGGGATAGAAATCCACATATGATAACATGACCAAGCTTTTGGAAGTTTGGATGGTGCAAGCCTCCTCCCCACCCACATGTTCATTTAATATCTTTACAATGACCTTTAAATTTTAGCAAGGTTTTCTTTGGGGGAAGGAGGGTGTTCAAGTCAGTATTGACTCATGGTGACTGCCTTGGCTTGTTCCTGCAGTTTTCTTGGCAGGATTTATTTATTTATTTATTCATTCATTCCATTTCTATGGCCACCCAAGAGCACCAAGTGACTCGGGGCGGCTTACAATTCTAAAATTATAAAACAATTTAAAAACATTAAAACAATAAAATTACCTACAAAACAAATAAGTAGAAACAGCAACCGGGATGATTAATCAACTAATGGTAAAGCCAAGTAACTGGGCCCTTAACATATTCCAAGTACACAGCAACTTTTTAAAGCTTTATGAAAAGCCAACAGGGCTGGGACCATTCTAATCGCTTAGGGCAGAATATTTCATAAGGCAGGATCTACTGCAGAAAAAACTTGTCTTCTAGTTCCTGCCAATTGACAGCCTGTGGTTGATGGGATCTGCAGTATGCCCAATGTCAGAAATGATTGCCACTGCTCCTTCCTAGGGCTGAGAGTGAGTGACTGGCCTAAAGTTACCCAGGTGACTTTGTGCTTCAGGACTAGAACTCACAGTCTCCCAATTTCTACTCTGCTACAACAAACTGACTGTCTCGTCATGAGCAATAAACTAAATGATTTTAAAATTTGGAATTTTAAAAAATTGAGCACAGAGATTGAACATATTTCCAAGATTATTAAAATAATTCCTGAGTATAAATTACATATCCAACTTTCTGACCAATATAAATCTTTTTTTTGTAAAATAATTCCTAAACCATACCATAAAAAGGCAATTAAATGCCAACTGAAATACGTGTTCAAAACTGTGCACAGATGGTATACAGGATAAGCAGGCAGATACAATAAATCAAAAACAAAGGTGCAAGAAGCTATACATATACCTAAAATATGTTTCATTAACAAAATGCATACTCATTTCTCAGCCCACATCATAAGTTACTGGGATACATTAGACAAGATTGTATCCCTTTTTTCAATATTATGATAAATTATAGTCAGCATATTTTACTTTGGGAACAGAGACTAAATATATTAAAACCACGCAAGTATAAGCATAGTTCTCCACAGGCCAATTACAATTTTTCTACATGAATTATCTAACTTTTTTAGCATTTCACTTGAGAACTATACTATGAGAATTAGAAAACGACCAAAAAAAATTAATTTTAATTTTTTTTAAAAAAAATTACATAACAGAGCAAACAATAGTATAACAGAATTACCATATAGCCCAGAGGCAAGTTGGTCATCTGTAAGATTAATTGAAGATAATGTGCTATCCTGGGAAGTCAAAATCTTTTGGTCCTGTCTCATTCCAATTATTGCAGTCTTCTCCTCATTCATGGTCCCGATTTCCTGTTCCAGCTTCAATTTTGAAGAGCCTAGAATTAGATGACACATTACTGTGTCTCCTTGTGAAACTAATATCTTCTATTGGCAAAAAAAGGGCATTATTAAACTGTATTTTGTCAAATAAATTTTTTTTGGTTAGTGTTTCTTCTATACATAAATTCAAACATTCCAATATTTGAGACATTGCTGGCTGAGGAATTTTGGGAGTTGAAATCCACAAGTCTTAAAGTTGCCAAGGTTAGACATCCCTAGTGTATAGTATTCATTAAAATGATTTTTACTTGCTAATCCTCTCGGAAGTCACAGTCATCTTGAGCTAGCAAAAGTAACCTTCCTGTTTTTGTTTCTAATGAGAGACAAAAGTAATACCGGTACATTTTTCATCTACAAATCTACAAATCACAATATAAATGCATTTATAAATAGCATTATGTTTTTTCAGCCATTATAAGGGAGATATATGAATTTAAAATAATTTCAGATGATAACATTTGAAACTTTATTAATTTGTTTTTAAAACTACATGTTTTTTAAAAACACAAATTCATTAAAAATGTGAAAATTTATTACAAGGGGCGGCTGTTTTACATCTTTTTAATGCAACCCATAGAACAGCTTGTTTACTTGAAAGTTTATCATCAAGAAGCTATAGTATGAAAACCAGGGGTGGGTGGAAATAAATAATATGATTTTAAAAATACTTCAGTCAATCTTGTGCTTCAGTACACACATGTAACACCTCTCCTGTGCGAGCTGCACTGGCTCCCAGTCGGCTTCTGGGTGCAATTCAAGGTGCTGGTTATGACCTTTAAAGCCCTTCATGGCTTAGGACCGGGTTATTTTCGAGACCGCCTTCTACCACCGTATGCCTCCCAGCGCCCCATTAGATCCCACAGAGTTGGCCTCCTGCAGGTCCCCGTCAGCTAAACAATGTCAGCTGGCGGGCCCACGGGGGAGAGCTGCACCGACCCTCTGGAACCAACTCCCCCTGGGATTCGGATCATTCCTGACCTGTTGATCTTCCGTCAAGCTGTCAAGACCTGGCTATGCCAGCAGGATTCTACCTGTGGTGTGGGTTTCTTAAGGGTGGTTTTAAGAGCTTTTAAGATCTTATTCTTATAATGTTTTAATGTCTTATATTTGATATTAATTGGTTTTTATATTTTTTGTATGAATTTGGTATATTGTAAGCCGCCCAGAGTCCTTCAGGCGCGGGGCAGCCTATAAATACTATAAATAAATAAATAAATAAATCTTCTATCATAGGCATAATATTCAACATTAAGCAGATGCAATATTCCTTTATCATATTGGTTATAATTATTTCTACAAGTTTCTTCTTGTAGATATACGTGTGGCATACTGTAAAATGCTACACTGGAAAGTAAATTAAAGAATTATAGCAAATAATATAATGAAATAGAGCAGAATGCCAAGTCCAGTTGTAGAACACTTCCTGGAAAACACTAAAAGCGGCTGGAGAAGCTGAATTTATCTCACATACTTTCTCCCCATCAATAAGTGGCAGAACCATTCATCAATTTTGTTTTGCTTTTTTGTTTAGTTCAATGTCCTAAACAATTGCAGATGGATAGCAAGAAGTTTCCACTGCAGTTACTTCCTTACCAGGAAAAAGGGAAACATTTTCAGGATTATAGGAATGCAACTGCAAAACAGTCCCAGATTGCAAAATATCTTGGATGCTTGCTTGACACATGAAACTAGTGTTCTATAGCCTTTAATTTAAGTATGAGGTCTGTGCAAAAAAAGAAGAAAAATACAGCTAGAGACAATGTTTTCAATATTCAAGGAATTGTTTTGGGTACATTTGACCAAAGCAAAGAAAACCATTTTTTTTTCTTGTTCAGATTTTAAAATAAAAAACCTATGCAGCCCCTTAAATCCTGTTCTTAAAAACTGCTTTATAAAATAAAATCTTTACCAAACTATTGGTTTTCATCATCAAATTAAGTAACAAAAAAACAATAGAAGTCAAGTACTGAACAAATCAGTAAAGTGTTATTTTGGCTTAAACTAATCCATTGTTTACATATTACTCCTGTAGTAAAAGTGATGGCATTACATATAAGAGTAAAATTTGCCTTCATATTTTTGGAAAGCATGAGAAATGAAGAGAAATAGCCCAATAGCATCTGATCCATGTTTTCAGCTCTATGGAGATGAAGTCTCAATAACCATACCTGGGTTGACAACAATCGCAGCATGCTAACACCTATTTTATTATTTTAAGTGGGTCTTCTTGGAAAACGTTTTCTTGTGTATTAGTATTTTGGGGCAACCTCATATATAAAATTAGGTACAAGTCATTTATCATAATCTTTGTGCAGTGTAAACAAATTATTATACATCATTCTCCAACTAGGGCAGAGGCCACATAAACATACAGACTGAATTAAGTAACAGTGATTAAAATGAATTGCTTGTAAAAGAAGCCGTTCTTTTCATAAAGATTGATATTCCATGAAGACATCCAGACACAAACCACTCAGGCACATAGGCTTCTCTTTCATACAAAAGAACAAACATTCACATATGTTATCCTCTCTCCTTTCAGCAAAAACCGCAAACAAATAGATTGTTGGATGAAGACAGAATAAGGGAAAAGAGCTAGAATACTGAGAGAAGAATGTGAAAAGGGAGAACAATATTTAACAGAAATATAGGTAGTCTTTGACTTACAACCATTTGTTTAGTGACAGTTCAAAGTTACAACGGCACTGAAAAAAGTGACCTACAACTGTTTTTCACACTTACAACAATTGCAGCATCACTGTGTCACATGAACAAAATTTGGATGCTTGATAACTGGCTCATATTTATGATGGTTGCAGTGTGTTTTGGGTTATGTGATCACTTTTGGCGACCTTCTGACAAGCAAAATCAATGGGGAAGCCAGATTTACTTAACAACATAACCATGTTACTAACTTAACTGCAGTGATTCACTTAACAACTGTGGCAGGAAAGGTCATAAAATGGGGCTAAATTCACTTAACAACTGTCTTGCCTAACAACAGAACTTTTGGGCTCAATTGTGGCCATAAGTTGAGGACTAACTGTAATATGAAATAAAAAAAAGTAATTGGGGTTAGAAGAAAATAAAGCCTGAGGAATATGATTATCTGCACCAAGAAAGAGAAGGAAAAACCATTGCCATTTTTGGGGAGGTCCCAGAGCAAGGACTTTAGAAAAATGCAGGTGAAGTCTAGAATGGAGAAGTTTCACCCCATTCCAATCTTCCTAGAATCCTCAGCTAGGCAGAAATGACTTTTTTTTGTTATAGATCGGAGGGTCCAACCTTACTAACTTTAAGACTTGTGACTTCAACTCCCAGAATTCCCCAGCCATCTTTAAGTCCACAGGTCTTAAAGCTGCAGAGGTTGGAACCCTTGCTTTTAGATAGCACCTGCCTTTATTCTGAGACTACAGATGTTCTCCCCATCTGAAAGCAATTATTTGAGGGGGGGAACCTTCTTTTCCTTTCTCTTGAGTACTGTGGCTCATGTAACCAAAGTTGACTCTTAAGAGAAAAGATGCAGTGGTACAAAGATGTTGTTAAAGGAGTTCTTATAAAGGAGGACGAGGCAATTATTAGTTGTCTCTGCTCAGATGAATCAACAAAAACCTAGATCAATGCAGACCTGTATTATTAATTAGATACAAAACAATTACAGACAGTGACAAAGCCTGCATCTCTTATCTCTTACACAAATACTAATATTTTGTATTAACAGTTTGTACCTGTATCGATAGCAACACTTTGAAAACAGATTTTTTTTATACATAGCAGTATTTCAAATAAATTCATGCCATTTTGGGAATTTGGAAAGCAAAAAAAGGCAAGAGAAACAAATATTGCTGGTTCACAGAAGTGCACAGTGTAATCATTATTCATTCTATAAAACAAGTCTCATAATTTTGAGTTACATCCTGCCCTTATAGCATGCTATATTATCTTCTAGAGCTTCTTGAAATATTTTCTAAATAAAAGTGAAATCCATTTTTTTTTGCTAACTTAAATATCATGCACTGATGGTTTATGTCATCTCTGTTATTAGGATATATGAGAGCTGGTCTAATCTATGATAGCCCAAAATCATGAGGAGACTGGCAAGTCCTTTCTCCGGCTAACTGATTTTATTAAAAGGCATAAAGCTCATAATGGGTGGATGTAGCTCATAATATTTTATGCCTGTAAATAAAATTGGTTAGCCGGAAAAGGGCTATCAAACTCCTTCTTATTCTCTAGAGAGAGAAGTAAAGATATTTAGTGATCTTCTGAAGAATTAAACAATGACTTTCCTAATTCCCAGACACTGTATGCTAAGGAGCCGCAAAGCCCCATACATTCAGAAGCTGCAGCTTAAGGCAGACTGCTCTACAACAGCTTAGACTCAATACACTCTGCCTACCTGTAGCAGTAGGTTTGTCCATGCATTGTTTTGGTACCTCTAAGCTGCGCAGTTCCTCTGTGCTTGCATATTTCATGACCGTGTTGATGGACGATAGAGTGCTGATGAGCTGTGAATTGAGAGAGCCTATTTGTGAGTGAGGTTCTCCAAAAGCTTCTGCTAATTCAGAATAATTTTCAGCAAGGAGCATCTGCTGTTCTTGAACAAGCTTTTGAACCCGTTCAATGTAATGGTCCAGGCCGGTCCTTATTTCGGGCAGAGGAAGTGGACTATCATTGTCGGGGTTCCCTGAATCATCCACAGAATCATCCCCAACACCAATGCTTCTCGTGCTGGGTGGCGCAAGAGAAACTGGTGGTGGACCACAGGCAATGCTTCTCATTTTTAATCCAACTAGGTAGTTCTCATGAATACTGATCTGACCTACTCCACAGTCTTTGGTCTTTGTTAGAGAAGATTTATCAAAGCTAGCAGTGGTAGAGAGCAAAGTTCCTATACCAATGGAACGAGTTTTAGCAGCAGTATTTACATCCTTGACCCTACCATCTCCGACAGCCACCGTCTTCAACTCCACAGCCACAGTGTTAGTCTGCTTATCAGAAGTGCTCAACAAAGTATTGGTGCTGGAATCTGTCAAAGTAGTCATTTCTGTGTTGGTGAATCCATCAGCCTTTTCTAATACTGTGTTGGTTCCTTGGTTAATTGTACAAGGCACTGCCATGATTCCAGAGTTGGCTCTGCAAGCAGTCTCTGTGTTTGTGCTGCAAGATGTGGTCTCTTTAGCTGTACACAATGTCTGATCCAAAGAGTCTCTATACCCAAGTGACCACACTTCCTTGATTTGTAGTTCTGCCTTATGCAGGCTTAGTCTGTCCACCAATTCCTCTGTATTGACCCCGGCTTCACAGAAGCTCATTTCTGTGCCCACACATTTATTGTGGGTCTCAACATAACTCCCAATACAACGATCACACATTTCGTTTCTCTCTTTCACAATCCACCAATTCATGGGAACATCTGGCCCCACAGCTGAACTCTGCAACATAGGCCTACACAATACACCAATGCTACTCATCTGGGGATTGTTCCCTACACAAGAATCAACAATATCCACGTGGTTTCCCACCATTTGGTCTCTCGTTTGCATTTCTGTGCCTACTGCTTTGCTGAAGACAAGGGGCTGTGCCATTAATGCCTTGTCTGATTTTTTCCTAGTTCCAGCTGCCTGAAGCTCATGCTTTAATTTGATCATCTCCCTGTCGTAAGTGGCTTCCCTCAACTGAACCTCCAGTCGGTAGATTTTCTCTTTAAGGGATTCAATCATCTGATGCTGAAGTTCTATCTCTCTCTCAGCCTCAGTAGACAGACCAAGCATTTCTTCAGACACCCCACCAACAAAATCTTTAGTCTTCACATCTGTTCCCACGGCTACATCCCTGCATGCCCTTAAAGCTCTGTTATACACCACAATATCATTCATGCGTTCATCTGTACCAACAGCAATTGACCTATTCTCTTTTGCTACATTTGTTCGATTGCCTCGCACAGAGGAAATATCGTAACTGCTGTCCTGGATTTTCTTCTCCAGTGCTTGCACTTCAGCAGTCAACTGCCTAAACTCTTCTACCTGCTCTGTGCTATGCCCCACATTCCCCGTATCCTCTTCACAGTCTATATAAAGCTCCCCCCCTCCTCTGACCGAAGACAGGTGCTTCCACTGCTCTGCATTTCCTGCACTGTAAGATCTCTTTCTGAAAGTGCCTGTGTCATTCTGATTGACCATTCTTTGGCTTTTGAGCTTTGCCACCAGCTGTCTTTTCTCCTCCTGAAGTACTGAGATTTTAACCTGGAGCACAGGGATGGTTTTGACTTGCTCCTCCAATTCCTTGAGGTGTTTGAGGGCAATAGCCATTTGTTCCCTGATGTGTTGCAGGTGCACTGGGCTCACGTTGGTCACAGGTGTTGATACTCCTGAACTCAAGGGGCTATGCCGAATAGAACTGCCCAAAGAAGAGGCCAGATAAAGACTACAATCTCCATTGCCTTGATAGCCATTATGAAATTGCTGGCACATCTGATTCTGACTACTGGATCCTACAAAAGAAGGAAGTGAGCCAGTGGAGCCCATGGCTCCAAAACTGGAAAGCCTAGGTCTCCGAGTTTCTCCAGGGATGGGCTGCATTGCAATTTTCTCCTGCTCCAATCTCCTACGTGTTTCCATGAGGGTTTTTGTAACTCGAAGGTTGTGTCTAGGCAGCTGTGGTGAAGGAGGAAGTAATGGTTTGCTTTCAGGGATAGTTAGGAAGCTTGGAGAAGCTTCAAATGCCAAGGATGGCCTTGCAGAAGTTGCCCCTGCTAATTGGCTTTGGGCTGTAAAAAGCAAAGATGAATGTTTGTTTTCATCACTGTTGGATGAAGAAAGAGATTCATTTGATGTCCATCCACTGTACTGATTGGTAGCAATTTTGACAGGAGCAAAAGATGGTGTCACTTTCCGCTTCTTCTGAATGTTCAGTTTCTTAATAGTATTTCCCTTCTGTATATCTTCCACATACTTGAGAAAATCCAAATCAAGCTGGTAGCCGTAAGGTGTCTCCACAAAATAGGGATCTTTCTGAATTTTGTCATCCTCCCCATTTATGGCATTTTCTTCGTTTTCTAAAAAAAGAAAAAGAAACAATGTACATTTTAAAATCTTACTAGAAGTTAAAAATATAGAGATGCTGTTCAAATACCAGAACCAGTATATCATACTCCCTTGGAGAATGCACTACATGTCTTGGGTCAGTTTTTAGTGTAGACTCACATTTCATGTTAAGATTGGGTCATCTAATTATAAGTTACAAAGTAAATGCATGCATTTGAGATGGGTTTGCATACAGCCATTTAAAAATATCACTGCTTATAATTAGTATCTGATAGTTCTGTATTGTTCCATAATGAAAGGTGAGCTGGATCTGTATTCTGTGACAAACTGTGTTCACACACACACACACACACACATACACACACACTCACTCCTGAATTTATAAATGGTAAAACAGCCAGCAGAGATATTTAACTCAATATACTCAAATATAAAAGCAAAACAATATAAAGGAACACCGACTCTCTGTTTAGGAACACTTTCATGTAGGATTGTTCATTACTTCTTTCATATTCTTATAGCATGCACATCATTTACAAGACAGTCGAAAATATCTCTGCTGAAACAGAAACTGCCAGCTCAAATGTCAGGACAGGGTAGCTTCCTGCCGTCACAGGAGACACATATTTCAGCAAAGCATTTTAAATTAAACTACAATCCATCTACAGTGTGGCTTCAAAAAAAGCATTTATGCCTAAGCGTGCAGTATGAGCTGCTCCTCACCCCCTCCGCCCCATTCCACAGCCTAGACACACAATAAAAGCCTGTAAGCAGCGACGGCAGAATTTTCATTTAATTAATACTACCTTTCCATTTCTTTTTTTGAGTCTGCACATACTTCTGTCCAAAGTCTACCAGGCTTTGGACTATTTCCTGCAATCATAGTTCCATACGTCACAGAAACTTTTTGCTTGCAAAATCCCTGTCTCTCAACTTGCTCATTCTACATCCCATAAAGGGAAAATGTTTCCAGCATGAGTATAAATAAACAGATCACAAACGTTTATAGGCTAAGCATTCACCAATGACTTTATATTATTTTCTGCACTAGGGAAGGCCCTCCTCTCCTCCCATATTTCTTTTTTCCATTCCTTTTTGGTACATAGCTAGCTTTTTTAATGGCTCAGCCACTTTTAAAAAAATCACAGTCCTATAGCTTTCATTATTTTTATTAAAAATGGTAATGTTAAGGATGACCCATTTTGATTTGTCCTGAAAAGAGATAGTACCTGAAAATTTTAAGGCAACCATGCAGGCATTTAGAACATAGAACATAGAATAACACGGTCAGAAGGGACCTTGGAGGTCTTCTAGTCCAACCCCCTGCTCAAGCAGGAGACCTTATACATTCATTATGTTGTAAGTTCCCTAGAAAAATAGATGTCTGAGCAATGGACTAGCAATTGATTAATGAACAAAATGCAAATAATAAAGATTATACTTGGCTTGGCCATTTACCTTCTTCTGGGGATTTTATCACCCAGCCTAGACGGGAGGATCAAAGACAAGCACACTCTGTGCCTCACCAAATTACATTTTCATTTAATAAATATTACTGACCCTTTCTCTATCCAAGCCTTTAATAAGTGATTCAAAACACCGTTTGCCATTCTTAGAGAACAAAATTTAAAAACAATGATATTGTTCCTAAAAAGAAAACTCCCATATACTTATCTAGAGGTTTCAAGTGTCATTTCTCCAGCTTGTTATGAGGGAAAACCTCTCTACATGCAAAATTAAAGTAAGTCGGTGTAGTTAGTATTATAACCCGTGTATTTTATAATAATTTACCTCTTCTTTTACATACAAAATCACGATTTATATTTTTGGAGGAGGCACTTTAATCACCAGGAAAATTTGCCATGAGGGAATCTTTGCCTTAATTTCATCATTCAGCTTAAATTCTCAAACAACATAAATGTATCCCATAACAATGAAATATGAATTAACTTCTGTTAAAAAATACATAAAACGCAAGAAAATGATTCAGCAAACTCGACGCAAGTTCAGTGAATTAAAATATCTAAATTCTTGAAAAACTAGGAATCTGTGGTTACCGTTTTGATAATCATATTGTCAAACTTGTTACAGTAATAATATATTTTGGATTACCTATCATGTTTTGTTTATCTTAAATGTCTCATATTTTGCTCTGTGTCATAGTTTAATGAATTAATATCAGGATGAACTATATTGTTTTTCTTACAAAAGGGCATAGAGTCATTTTTACTGAATCAAAAAATTCAAGTGCTAAAACTTCATTTCATTTGTTTATGTTAACATTACTCTAGCGAATCCTCTCTTAATTCATTAGAAATGTAATGGCTAGGCAAAATAATTTGCTTTTAAAGGGCAAATTAGACTTTTTTTATAAGTACTTCCTGCTTACTCATTTCTCCCTTTCTCAAATAAAAAAGGATTACTGATGAAACTCAGATTGCTTATTTGTGTCACAAGTCACAAACAACGGAGCTTCTACAGACTTTTGCTACATGGCATGATAGAATTCAAATGGGGCATCTTTTCTGTGTGCTAAATCTCTATAAAATTAGACTTTTGGTATAGTTAATATTTGGTCTGATAACCCTTGGCAATTTCCCAGAAGCCTCTAGGCTTTTTATTAGAAATAATATTAGTTGAAAATACTTCTCAAATGTAATTAACAAATAACTTATTTGGTATAAGCAGTGTTGCTCATACTAGTACTTGTAGACTCTTGGCTGAGACATCACCAAAAAAAGATGAGGATTATGGGCTACTTTAGGAAGTGGGGTTATGTGGAATAGTCTGGAACAGTAACAAGAGGCATTTATGTATTGTTGACATGAAAACTACATGAATATGTCCATGAAATCATTAGCAATAGAACTCAGCTTGAAAGAAACTACCTTATCTTTTCAGAAGCAACATATTTTATTCAATTGGAGTCATTTATAGGTAATTGAGTATAGGATTATACCTTTCAGGGTCTCAGAATGTATTGTCTAGACCTCTGGATTGTATATGGCGACTTAAATTTATGAGTTTAGTTCACTCCCAAGTCAAATATTTTTTTACCTAGATGGAATGGTCAAGTATATATTTGTAGGAATTCAAAATCTTCTGGTATATACTAAATTTAACAAATCTACAACATTTGTAGTGGACCTAGAAATATGTGATCCAGAAGAGCACTTTCCAATACTGTAGTGATTAATAATCATGTTGCATTTATTAATTGCCATGCCCCTATAATGACTATCTAGATGCATGTGATTATTTATGGGTGGAGATTCTAAACAAGTTTTAGATCCTTTACTGGACAGTAATATTGCACAACTAAATTCACTTCTGTACAACAATCAGATTAATTAAATGGAGTAAACCTCATCTATTTTCCATAGGCGTCAATGTTTTTGCATACTGAAATACATAGAACTGCAAGTCTATTTAGTGTTTATGTTATTTTAAATATCTTGGCATCATTAGTCCAAGAACTGTTATTCCAAGAAAAAAATATTCTTTTATAGTAGTATACATATTGAATGAGGTGGCTGGATGGAGTCACTGAAGCAGTTGGTGCGAGCTTAAATGGACTCCGGGGGATGGTGGAAGACAGGAAGGCCTGGAGGAACATTGTCCATGGGGTCGCGAGGGGTCGGACACGACTTCGCAACTAACAACAACAAACATATTGAATTGTTTATTAGTAATGTACGGTCTTTTGCATTTCAACCCAATGTGCTGACTCTCAGCTTTATATAATAGAGCAATGCATAAAAGAAAAGACATAAAAGCATAACTCATGCAAGAAGGCTGCCTCTAGGCAACCCAGTTGGATTAAAAGCCCAATAGAATAAGCTTGTTTTGTGGAGGAAGTGACTGTATAAACCCCCAGGAGAAAGAAATATTAGTGAGTGAGGGCTACAAGAGAAAAGGGCAGCCATAGTACATATTCAACCTGAACTCATGAGACACGTTCTTACCACATGAGCAGATTCAGTCTAGGTAAGGCATAGCCTGATGTACCCTGGAGAAAGGTGACATCATAAGGTGTGAAGAGCAGCATTTGGAAGTGAATTTAGAAACCTACTGTTGACTAGTGCATTAATAACAAGGCAAATAGATGTTTACAAAGCCCAATGAATATCTCTCTTAGAAGATTGGAATGGCCTCTTCCTGACATTGTTTTTTAAAAAAGCAAAGACTATTCCAGGATTTTGGAGCGTAAGTTAGCATAATACAGCACCTGGGAATTGCTTAATTTTTGATGATATTATGTTTATGTTGATAATTTGTATGTTTAATGCTAGTTTTATATTGACTGCTATGAACTGTCCAGCGTCTATGAATGGAGAATAAAAACCATGCAATTCAATAAAAAACATTTTGATTACAAAATTTAGTAGCAGCAATACACTACACTTTCAGCTACCCTAAATCTGCAATTTTTAAATAATTGTTGTAAAGGCAGTTAAAGAGATTTTTTAAAAAGATATATATTACATATTTACAGTAGTTTTTAAATAAAGAATTGAAGTACCTATATTAACAAATCAATGGTCTGGAAGAACAAGTACGGTTCTTAGGAAATTTAGATAAGATTATTTCAACAAAAGATTTTAAGTTTGTTGGATAACTTTGAGAATATTTAGAAAACTTGGATTGTCAACTTTATCAAGCTAGAAGTGTAAAATGATAAATAGAATGCTTACACATATGGGCTTGCCTTCATTATTGTCGTGTTTAATGTGAATATAATTTTTGAATTTTGTACAAAAAATTGGAAGTTATTATATAGAAATTTGCAGATTTACTGGACAGGAAAAAAAGATGACTTGGAATCTGACTATTTTTCAGAAATTATGGTTATATCAGGTGCTACTAAGAGAAGTAGTTTAAGAAATTGGAAAAGTAGTAATATTCTAGATATTAAGGGCTGGATATTAAGGGCTAGATAATAAGAAATATTAACTTGCTGTTGAGAAGGCATTTTTATCTACTAATAATAATGAATTTTTAGTATGTTCTTCTTTGGCACAAACTTTGTGATATATTTATAATGTTAGAGAATATTACTTTTAATGTAGATTTAGAAATCTGTTTGATATTAAATGAATATGTGATATATATGTCCTTTTTACTAAGTTGGTTGGTTTTTTTTTTTTCTTTGTATTTCTTTCCATAAAATTTATGATAAATAAACTTAATACAAAAATGATGACTCTTTCGTGATGAAAATACAGAGCCACACAAATTTACAGTTCTATATACACCTTTTACTTTTAAAATAGCTCTTTATTAATGTAAAAGAAAAAATGGTCAGCATTATTCCATGTGCTCAAGGTTTTATAATATATTTGAGCTTTATATTCTGTTCATTTCCTTCTATCCTTTTTCCATGCTGAAGAATTAAACAGAAAAGATCACATATAAGGCCAACACAGATTTTTATGTTGCTACTACAGGTAGGGGGGAAGCTACTTTAGAAAAGCTATGTTTTAAAGCGTTTTTTGTTCTAAAAATTTTCATGAAGAAAGAAGCAAACAGACTGAAGAGTGGTCAAAACACCTGAGAAATTGGCTGAGATAACAATTGTATAAGCATAAACATTAATCTCAGTGGGAATTACCACAAAGATAACCCTCAATGTTTTCAAAATTCTATGTTAGTAAAGATATGAGATCTGACAACCCAATACCGTTTTATAACTTTTCTAGTATTCAGGCTTATCCAACACCAATTCCCCCCAAATCTATTTTAATACACATTTATATTAACTATACAGAGTGATTAATGAGTGAAAATGCCTTATCCAAACAACAACACAGAGCATTCCAACATATTATTGGTTAGAGACATGCTTAAAAAGTTAATTCAAGCATTCAAGCACTTAAAAGTTAATTCAAGATTCAAGCAGTGCTTAAAAAGTTAATTCAAGCATTTCCTCAAGGAAACAAATAACTAATAGAGCCATGGCGGTTGAATGCTTTCATGAAATTATAAGAATTTCCCACTAATATACTTAAATAACTTCTAAAGATATTGTAGCTGGAATCCTAGCCTTCAATCTGCATTGAGAAGATATATCTAAAAGTGGAAGAAATGATAGAAGGTAAAAGCATATGTAAATGTATTGGAAAGAATGCACATTTCATTACATCAATCAAATGACCAGCAATTTATAAAAAAAAGTACCTATTTTCCAGACAAAAGCCAAATATCAAAAAAACTGTACCTCAAATAGGAAAAAATTAAGAAAATTAATTCAATCAATTCTTCTATGCTTAAATAAATCAGTTAAACTTGATATTTACCCGGGGTGTGTGTGTGTAAATATTTAAAAGGTTTATACTTCAACACCTTGGAATGGAAATATTTCTATCCCTATGACTGCATTCCAGCATACAAAAAGACAAATTCTTTGTGACAAACCTTGCTATATCTAAGTACAAATGCCACTTACACTTCTGTATATATTAAAAAAAAAACCCTGCTAGAATGAAATGCACTAATGTAACTGATATTGAGATAGTCATCCAGACAAATACTGTGTGAATCAAGAAAGAAGCTGATTAAAACCAACGATGAGTTTGGCTAAAGCTGAAGTTAGTTATAAATAGCCATTTTTCTTTGGACTAACGGAGTTTTACTTTGTATGGGAAAACAGTGCTATCTTTATGTTAAGACATCACCGACAAGAAGCTTAGCTAGTTAATATAGGTATGAACTTCTCGTTCTATTTTTGGATTTTTAAACGTGAAAACAAGCTATAAACAAAAAGTTATCTTCAATCTAGCATCATATCCCCCTCGTATCTGTTTGCTTTACTCACCATTCTGGGAAGAAGGGAATACTGAAATGTTTTCTTTGCAGGAACTTGGGTCTGGAGCCTTAAACAGAATATGTACTCTTGACACATAAGCAGGCAAATTGCCCAGGACTTGCTGTGGAGAATTTATTTATACTCATTTGGAATTTCCTGACAAAATTCTCTCCTCCTGCCCAGGCTCAGCTAATGGAGTTCCAATCCATTTTTTTTTCTTCACATCTTTCAGCATACAAATATTTGATGATTATAATTCAGAAGGTACAGATTTCCAAAGAAAATGTAATATGGCAGAATGCACACTGCATAAGTCACAAAAAGTAACACTTTTCTAATTATGTGAAACAAGTAAAATTGGACAAGAATGAAAGAAGGTGCCCCAGACCTGGATAAGAATGAAAAATATTTTTCCCCAGACTGGCCTCATTCCTTACTCATTTGGCCCAACCTCCCAACAAGGGCAAAAAAGGCGGTACTGAAACACGCTGCTCAGAATAACTATCTCTCTTGTGATCATATTACATACAGCATTTGAATATTTTTTGGTTTTCTATACCACAGGCAGTCTGTATTTTGTTCGTATTTGCCCAGCCTGGCTTATAATTTAAAAGCTAAAAATAAATACTTGACAAAAAGATTTCCTTAAGGATGTGGCTAAAAGGATGTGGCTAAAAGCATGGCAAACACATTTTATAAGACAAAAAGATATGACTGAAATAAAAGACAGACCTTAATAAGCTCGTCAAGAATAAGTCCTAACTACATGCATTTTTACCTTCTAAAAACTGTTACATTATACTTAGAACTTCAGGGAAAGAAATGGTGACTGGTGAATAGATTTGTAATTCATCTCTGGACAAAGAGTGGACTTGAGATTATTATTCTTATTTATTATTATTTTTACTAACTTTATTTGCTGCCCATCTCATTTCGAGATCACATCCAAGTGCTCCAGACAGCTGCTTCTTGTAAGGAAATTGCAAGACAGTGGACTCTGGCAAGTTGAGAACATGGCACAGCCAACTTTTTGCTCAAAATTGGATTGGCGCCTTCAAAAGGACACTGGATTGGCATACTTCTTTTTCTAATAATTTTCTAACCTGCCTTTATTATTTTTGAGGAATAACTCAAAGTGGTAAACATATATGATACTTATTTTCCCCCCAACTTCAGTCCTTTGAGGTGAGGTGGGCTGAGAGACAATGATTGGTTCAAATTCACCCATCTGGCTTTCGTGTCTAAGCCAAGACTAGAACTCACAAAGTCTCCTGGTTTCTTGGCCAGCATCCAATACACCAAACTGGCTCAATGTCTTTAATGGACTTTTACTGATCAGGACTGAACAATGAGGCTTTAAGGATTTATTTATAGATAAAAGATGAGTAAGAGAAGAAGACATCATTTGTTGTATTTTAAGAAGAGGTGATAAGCTGTTAAAATTGTTTATACTTGTGAGGAAGATGGGAAGTCACCTTTTTATATATTTCTTTTCTTCTTCTTCACTATATTATTTTTTCCTTTTTTGATTTTTCTCTTTGGCACTTTTTTATTCTTTTTTAGTTTGCATTAGTTTTTTATCTTTTTTAAGTGTAATTTTAATAACATAAAATTTATAAAATAAATTCTGTTACATTTATTATTATGTATCTAAAGCCATATAGTTTGTGTTCATAAAGCAGCAGTTATTGAAAACTGTTAACAAGGCAGGATAGAACAAAACTAACCTACCCATTTTAGATTAGTAAATAATTGACAATTTAGGTTTGCTCTTATAGCAGAGTTCAAAGTCTAGGGATTTCAAGAAATGTTCTGCCCCAGAATCTGGCAGCATGTTTTTAACAGCTTCTGTTTGAAAAATATTGCCTTAATACTGTTTGCAAAGGACACCATATTCAATTAATTCTGCTTTTGAGAAGCACTGCAAGAATGGAATTCAAACAAAATCATATCACAATTATTTTCCTCCAAAAATATTTCTATTTTCTCTCTCATATAGGATAACTCCAGGGTTATAACACAGGTATGGTAAATTCATAGACAATTATTGATCTTTCCATTTGCTGTCTGTTGCATAAAGGAACCGGCATCCAAATGGTGGATAACAAATGTCTGCTTATAGAGTATAGACACTCTTATTTAATAAGGATATTTGGTTGGGGATGCAAATGCAGCTTTCTTGGTATAAGAGGCCACATGGAAGACACATCCCCTCCCACCTTTGAACAACATATCCATGCAGAGATAATCATACCTATGCAGAGATAATTCTGTTCTCATTGCCAGATATTATGGTGTGTTGTAGTGCAGATGATTGACTGAAAAACAAGCCACCTTTGCATGATTTGCACACAGGAGCCAGAAGGGAATGTTGGTATTGCTCTCTCTCACATAAGCATAATAATAGCTGATTCCAAGGTGGATGTGTGGTTTTATATACACTAAAAAAAAAACCTAAAATTCAAATAGGCTTTGTCCAAATGACAGAATGATGTTCAAATAGAGTTCATGTATGCAGTCACAGTAAACTTGTTCCTTGGCTCCATTAAATGTCAAAAGGTCAGTGAATCACCATATTAGCACAGCATAGATAACAGGAAGTATGTACAGGTACATTTTCATTTGTGCCAGCAGGAGATGCTATTAATAAAAAGACAATCAACAGCCAGAAACGTAGAGAGCTCTTTCTCCACCAAGACATGTGCCATATTCTGTTCTGCAGGGCCTAACACTTCTCAAGTTATTCTGTTGCTTGCTCTGGGGAGAGGGTTGCCTGTTTCTACTACTCATGGAGTGAATATCTTATGGAGAGTTAACTGAACAACCTTCTTCCCCAACTTTTATTTATTTATTTTATTTTATTTATTTATTTACCGTATATACTCGAGTATAAGCCGACCCGAGTATAAGCCGAGGTCCTAATTTTACCCAGGAAACCTGGGT
>JANHJO010004148.1:210421-221195 GCA_032468235.1 Pseudoxyrhopus heterurus
ACAACACTTAGTGATAGTCATAGGTTACTAGTAAGCAGTCAAATCTAATAATAATAATTTAAATAATAAATAATCAAATACAAGGAAAAACAAATAATATAAATTGTAGGGATATTGATTGTGAAGATATTGAAACAAATAATATAAATTGTAAAGATACAGGTAATAGTAGTAATTTGGCAGTGTTATGGAAATCAGTTGTTTAGCAGATGGCATTTGGGAAGAAACTGTTCTTGAAGTTGCAACATCACTGAAAAAGTGACTTATAATCATTTTTTCACACTTACAACCATTGCAGCATCCCTATGATCATGTAATCAAAATTTGGATGCTTGGCAATTGGTTCGTATTTATGATGGTTGCAGTGTTCTCAGGTTATGTGATAAGTTTTTGTGACCTTCTGACAAGCAAAGTCAATGGGGAAGTCAGATTCACTTAACAACCGTATTACTAACTTAACAACTGCAGTGATTCACTTAGCAACTGTGGCAAAAAGTCATAAAATGAGGCAAACTCACTTAACAACTATCTCGCTTAGCAACATAAATTTTGGGCTAAATTTTGGCCGTATGTTGAGGACTACCTATACAGTTTCCACTTCTAAAGCTGCTGCAAAAGTCGAAAGTAGTTTGCTGATGAAAAGCATGTGGATTCTATCTAGCAAGAGAATATATATTAACTTAGCTATGATCTTTCTGCTTTGATACATAATAAGCTCCTAATGAAAGACTAAATGCAGCTCCTACTTGGTGCAAATAACTTTGGAACATTGTAGGTTACAATATTTCACTTTTGGAAAGAAAGAAATCTATCATTTCCATTAAATTAGAATAAAAAAAATTCAAGAGGCAAAAACAGGAGAAGCAAGTTACAGCATATTATCTAACTGTAGTACTATTGCATACTGCTTGCTTCTTATGGACTTAATGTAGAATTATTGGTTTCTTGTCAGTTTTCATCACTTTAAAAATTAATTTTAAAAAGTAGTTTTTTAAAAAAATGAAGACTTAATTCCAGAGCAACATATAAGGATATTATTTCTCCACCTGTTATTTATTACATACAATCATTTAATCTTAGTCACAGAGTTGGAAGGAACCACCGATGTCATCTAATCCAACCCACTGTTCAGTGCAGGATTGCCTAATCACAAAGAGTACGTAAGGTGATTTACAAATTGAAAAAACAAAATACAAAAAGTTAGGAATTTAAAATTAATACTAATACCCACTGATAATTAAAGGCAAGAAAAATAGGTACATACTTATAATTTGCAATTCTTAAGAAAGTGCATTCCATAGTTAGGAAGCATACCAAAAAAAGCCCTCTTCTGCATGCAAGATATATGACTCAGTCACAGCAGGGTATTCGTCAAAGGAATTTCCTCTGAAGACTCTAACATCCAAACACGCTCATTGTAGGAAAGAGGGTCCCTCAAGATATTTAGGCTCTAAGAATTTACACTTAAAAGACCATGCCATGATTCCCCCCCCCCCTTTAAATTCCCAGTCTAGACTGCAGCTTTCCATTTGTCAGGTGCAAATAACCAGAGTCATACATGTAGAGTTCAACAAGCTTCTTTGTTGTTCAATTTCTATTTTACCAGAATCTCCCCAAACTAACGGTAGTCCTTGACCTGCAAACTACCTGTTTAGTAACCTTCGAATTACAATGGCACTGAAAAAAGTGACTTATGACCATTTTCCCACACTTACAACTGTTGCAGCATCCCCATGGTCATGTGATCAAAATTTGGATGCTTAACAACTGGTTCATATTTATGATGGTTGCAGTTTCCTAGGGTCACGTGATCACCTTTTGCCACCATCTGACAAGCGAAGTCAACAGGGAAACCAGATTCACTTAACAAGCGTGTTACTAACTTAACAACTGCAATGATTCACTTAACAACTGTAGCCGGAAAGGTTACAAAATGACATAAAACTCACTTAACAACTGTCTTGCTTAGAAACAGAAATTGTGAGCTGAATTGTGGTCATAAGTCAAGGACTATGTAGTTGCTTTTGCCTGGGGAAAAACCAGATAAGATTCAAAGGATTTTGGGAAGGGGCAGACCTTGCTCTTTTGTGTTTACATAGCGAGTGCAGAGTAATTTCCTACTTAAGCCCTCCTCCTGACTGGGAGGGTTGCTCTCTAACACCATTCACTTTTTGAGATCAACCAATGTGGGTTTAATGGTACAACATCAATATCTTAAATTGTGCCTAGTAAGCACCTGGCAACCAGCACAGAACTCTCAATACAAGCATTACACAATTCCCTACTATCTGCAAGATTTAGTGCTTAGTGGCTGCATTTTGCACCAACTGCAACTTTTGTACATTTTTCAAGTGCAGCAGGCAAAACAGGATGGAACCAAAACACAGGTAATTTTAATCAAATCCAGCTGGCTCAGGAGAGTTACAGCTGCACTAACCATAAATTACGCAAACATGTTCCATGCCTCAGGTGCCCTTGGAGAATTATTCAGTGACAGATGAGGAGCGAGAAGTAAGTACTCTTAGTCTTCCAAACTACTTCAAATTTGTCGGTATACAGCTGCTAGTCTAAGTTACTTGCACCAGTTTTTCTTATTTTTCTGTATTGTTCATATGCAATACTAAAACTCACATCTAGAAGAAAAATTAATGTGCCATAATTAAAAAAAAAGCCACTAGCACATATTTTGCAGCTTCCTACAACAAAAGAAAAGGAGAATTTTCTTGAAAATGATAGCAATGATGTAAGAGAAAGACTATCATTTAAAATTCTTGTCCCAGTCTTCCTTTTTTCAAAACACAATTCCATGTTAGTACATTGCAGAATGAATTGTGAAAAGTCTTGTTCAGAAATCTAGAATTTTAAGATAAAAAAAATATTCTTAGCATCACTTGAGAAATATTAATATTCATCAAAATAACAAAGGGTGGATGGAAAATGAGCCAAACATTTGAACTACACAAAATAAGTGCAAATAAAAGTCTTTTTTCTTTATGCATCATGCATACATGAATTATTATTATTTAATATCAACAGCATAGGGATATTTTATGTTATAGGTCAAAAATCCTTAAGGTATTCTGAACTGTATTTTTCTCTAATCAGTAGCTGAGTTTATTCTGAGTAGTAGCTTAGCATAATTTAAAGAAACATAAATTCCTTGTTTGTATCATTATACAATCTTTCTGAATGTATAAATTAAGCCTTTCCAAGCTAATACCCGACAAATCTGGTAGATGTATATTGCATCACAATTTTTCACAAAATAACCTACAAACAGAAAAGCTCAAAATATTAAATTCTAAAGCTTAAGCCAAAAAGAACAAATCCGATTTTAAAAAAAAAAACTGGTTTAAATCAAGAAAATCTGATTTAAATTTCTTTTGTGTCTGACTGTGACAGTCACTGCTGATAATCTCTCAAACAAGCTACATATGTAGTCCCTTTATTCTTTACAGAAAAAAACCCACAAGTAAAATATTAAAAGGTATCTACTCACCCTGCTTTGTAAAATGACACTGTTATATTAATTAATACACCTACATACTTTTGGAATCCTTACAAACCAAAGGGTGTGTACTACATATTTGCAATTCGGCGCCTACTCCCAGGGTTATCATATAAACAGCAAGAAAATACAAAGGTCTATGAGGACCAGCAGACTCCCCCACAAAAGGGGAACAGAGAATAACTCATTTCACATCCAAGAATATGAAATTGTAAGCAAAATTTTGATACCCTCCACTTTATCAACCTATTCCCTAAAGAATTTTTTTTTATTTCATGCAAGCATAATCTCTTAAATTGGGACACTTTGTTTAGTAATTGAAAAAACACCATTTGGCTAAAAGAAAATATTGCACATATATTTTTGTTTGAAGTGAATTCAGCAATGTCACTGCGGTTTTTCAATATATCAGATACTTCTAATGGGATTTATGAAGTAACTTCTATATCCACTATGGCCCATTTTTCAGCTTGACATAAAAATGCACCAGAGGATAGTGAACGGACTTAAAATATAACTGGATGTAAAATATAACATGCCTTAGATTTTACTACATGTCTCTTATAGCTTTGTTTTAGTATCTTAATGCTAGGGACAGCTCTTCACCACCACCATCATAAAAGTCTTTTATTTATTTATTCAGTTTAAACACGACTCATGCCACTGTCCAAATGACTCTTGATGGTTTACAGATGCAAACAATAAAACCATAAAAAAGAAATATAATTAAAAAGAATTAAAACAGAATGAAAATAAAATAAGAGCAGAGTTAAGAAGACAAGTTATGAAG
This sequence comes from Pseudoxyrhopus heterurus, assembly GCA_032468235.1. Taxonomy (NCBI): domain Eukaryota; kingdom Metazoa; phylum Chordata; class Lepidosauria; order Squamata; genus Pseudoxyrhopus; species Pseudoxyrhopus heterurus. The sequence continues at coordinate 214,720 of JANHJO010004148.1, forward strand.
TTTAAAAAAAGGCAGAGGGAGTACCCTCAAGCCACCAGCCATCCCTAGGATTGTGGGCCACTCTTCGACCACCAAAGGCCAAAGGACTGGTGGACAACCTCATCTCCGGGAGTAAGATATTCCATACGTCGGGGGTAAGAGCAGAGCAGCCTCTTTTCCCAGATCCTGCCAATCAAAATTCTTTAACCGATGGAATCTGTAAGGTACATTTCCTGATTTTAAACGACAGAGTCTGTAACATACCTTTCCTACTTTCCTGATGATTTGATGTAATTGGAGCAAGACTGTTCCTCAGGTAACCTGATCCCATGCATCAAGAGCTTTAAAGGTGATAACTAACTTCTTGAATTGGACTCAGAACCAGAATCCAATGTAGCTCAAGCAACGAAGGTGTTATAAGCACAGTCCTTGGAGCTCCCAAGATTGCTTGTGCAGCTGCATTCTGAACCAGTTACACCTTCCAAATACTCTTCAAGGTTAGTCCCAGGTAGAGTGCAGTATGACTTAGGTACACTTTTAGGAATACTGGCAATACTGGCAAGAAGCATCCTAGATGCTTCTTCATATGTTCATAACCTGCCTTCACTTGACCTAAGTTCAGAATGTTTTAGCCAGCAATTTTTCCAAATTCATATAGCCATCCCATGGAAAAAGGTAGTCATCTGAGGAAGTTCTTCTCTGTTCAATAAACCTCATGGTTAGAAAAGAAGCAACTAATTTACTTCCATCAGTGCTTTGCTTGCTGTCAGTAATTAAATACCACATAATTAGCTTCAGGGATGTTACTATTGAGCAGTCTTTTAAATTTAATGTATTGCTTTGTCTGCCTCTTTAAACTACAATAGGAATTCAGATTGCAGGAAACAATTTCAGGGCAGCAGTTTTTCTGTGATTTTCAGGGACTCCAAGCTTATATTCTGGAAAATATACTTTAGAGATTTTAAAAGCAATTTTATTTTATTTGTTTTATTGTTTTGGGGGGAGAGATTGCGTTTGAAGAAACATTGGTTAGAAAGTCATCCATAAAGTAATAAACATACAGTATAATATGCATAGTTCAGCAGTTATAAATCCAGCAAAATGTTTGTTTTATATGGGATAAAGTCTACTTCTATACGAATATTGTATATCCTTCGCTAAATCAGCTGTAAAAACAGTGAATTAACTAAGCCCTAGGGGCTGTTTGGTGTGCCAGTTGTTGAATGTGTGGAGGAAACAGATGAGCCATCTGAATAGCATACAAAATGAAGCAAAAACTCTGAGGGAGATGCAGTTTAGAATTAGGAAATATAAATAAAATAAATAAAAAATTGAATCAACCAAATATTTGGGGCAGTAAATTATTCAAATATTGAATGGCATTTTAAAACATCAATATTTGGCCTTCACAATCTTAAACAGAGACAGATTTCTTCAACATAGTGCTTAAGAACAGTGCTGCATACATTTTCTTTGATGCCCATTAGTTTGATACAAACAAACAAACAAACAAACAAACAAATAAACAAACAGAGAACCTATATGCAATGTTACAAAGCAAAAAGTCAGCTATCAGCATCATCTTCTTTGCCAAAGCTGCCCCTGGGATAACCAGATCAACCTGTAAGGATGTCAAGAATAAGGTGGGGAAAAGCTAAGCATCTTTTAAAATAAGGATTGGGAAACACATAGCCCTCCAGATGTTGTTGTTGTTGAACAACTTCCATCAACCTCACCAATGACAGTGGAAATACCCGAGATAAAAACTGCAGCCAAGCAAAATATAAAGGGCCCCAACCCACACTACTTTAAATAAACATTCTCCTGAATATATGGTTCTGCTATAAAACACATTTAATAGCAGCAATGTAGCATTTGAAATCAAAAGGAGAAGTTAATGAAAAGAAAGACGAGGGGTGACATGATAGCAGTGTTCCAATATCTAATGGGCTTCATAAAGAAGAAGGGGTCAACCTATTCTCCAAAGCATCTGACGGCAGAACAAGAAGCAATGGATGGAAACTAATCAAGGAGAGAACCAACCTAGAAATAAGGAGAAATTTCCTGACAATTACAACAATTAATCAGTGGAATGGTTTGCTTTCAGAAATTGTAGGGGCTTCATCACTGGAGGTTTTTAAGAAAAAATTGGACAGCTATTTGTCTGAAAAGGTATAGGGTCTCCTGCTTGAGCAGGGATTGGATTACAAGACTTCCAAGGTCCCTTCCAAGTCTGTTATCCTGTCAATTCTCTTAAATTCCAAAGTTTACCAAAACATATAGCCATTGTAACACCAGGTGGGCAACACTAGAAAGAGCTTTTACTTTTGAACATTATATTCAAAATCATATCTAAGGGCACGCACAGGAACAGACTGTTCCCTAACAGGAAAAATTAGTACCAACAAAGGGGTGAGACAAGGATGTATACTGGCTCCCATTTTGTTTAATCTGCATATTATCAACATAGCAATAGCAATGGGACTTACTTATATATCACTCTGAACCGTTTACAAAGTCAGCATATTGCCCCCAACAATCTGGGTCCTTATTTTACCAACCTCAGAAGGCTGGAAGGCTAAGTTAACCTCAAGCCCCAAGGCACGTCAGGATTGAATCCCAGGCTGTGGGGAAAGTTAGCCTGGAGCACTGCATTCTAACCACTGCGCCACCAAGACTCCTAATATCCCAAAGTCCCTCCATTCTACCGATACGCACATGCCTAAAGTAAAAAATAAACATTTAAACATTCTGATTTATGCAAACAACATGGTATGGATTTCATACATCCAGGTAGGGATGATAAGCCTGCTACACAGGTTTAGTACATGCTGCACATTCAACTACCCAAACATCAATAAGTCCAAAACTAAGGTAGTTGTTTTCAGGAAGAGGGGGACCAAGTATAATTGGTGTCTGGATAGGGAAATATAGATCAAGGTAAGTTCTATCTGTACTTGAGACTTGTTTTTACAGAAACAGGTCCTTGGCCACATTTTAAGAAAAGTTCTTTAAGGGGTATAGCCTATGCCAACACCATAAGGCAGTTCACCAACCATAGCTACATGGGTTCTCTAATTCCGATTATAAAGCTATGTAACAGCAAAATAATTCCAATGATCATATAGTATATGGCACAGAACTGTGGGGATATATAACTTCCCCCTTATTGCAAATGCAGTCTACTATTTTGAAAGGCATCTTGGGAAGGATAAGTCTATACTAGCCCCAGCAGTAAGGGCAAGGATATACCCCTATACAAAGCCACTTAGTAATTAAAGTATTTAATTACCGGCTGAAGTTCCTATCCATGGATCCAGTTAGATTACCCAAGCTATGTTTCAAAGAGCAATTCCATAACACGCAACCTCAAGCTGTGTTTTGAAGTGAGGTTCCATAACATGCAACCTCACTCTTGGACTACCCAATTTCATCTCACAAATATGGATTTTCTATCCAATTCCCAGTTCAATCAGATCTAAAGGCCAAGGAAGATTTCAAACAGTCATTGATGTGGCTGCCCAAGATTATATTGCAGCACTTAAATATGTTAAATCTTTGAAGTGGATGGCTCAACACAAATCAGTGTGCCAATCAGAAAAATACTTAGCAACTTACAGTACATGCCTCAACATCTCAGAAGAACTTTTTCTAGAGATTGATTTGAACAACTGGACTCCATGGCAAGACACGGAAGGTTTCATGGAGTTCCATTTGAAGAAAGACTAAACGTTTTGCAGCACCAATCATTGAAGTTTTAGAACATATCCTTTTTGACTACAAACTGTACTCTGCAGAAAGGGCTGCTTACTTAAGAATCTTACTTAAAAATTAAAAAATATTGGGGCACCTGAGAGAAGGTGTCTTCTTAATTTTTGCAGTGAACAAACCTGCATATGACTAATAAGACTGCACTCTCTATTTCAAAGGTCGATTTGAAGAGGAGGGAATATTTAGATGAGATGGGGTGAATTGTGGGGCTGACCGTTTACTATGAACATGTCCTATTTTTATATCTATTTGTATAGTTTTGTATAGTTTTATATATTCGAGATGGTCAAATGGGTTAATCAAGTTTCTAGTAAGTTACTATCTTCAAATCTCCTGATGAAAGTCCAGAAGATTAACAAACATAGCAAAGAAATTGACCACAATTCCCTACAAATTCTTCCAAGCAGCACAAGTATTCTCTACTATTACCAGACTTTCATAATGTCCATAATACTCAGCATCCAAAGACCCTATTCACACAAACAAAAAGCTATAGTGTAATTTAGTTTGCATTTGGGATATTATGTGAACCCAACAATTATATATCATGATATATAACTGAGTGAAAAATCCAGCCAACAAGTTAATTCAAAAGTCACAGTTAAATAATTGTGGTTTAGCATGACTGTGAGCAGAAGTTAAATGAAACAGAAAACAATGAACAATCAAATGAAACATTTTGGGATAGATAGAGAAAATCAAATGGTAAAGTGTGTTGCTAAAATGAGTGCATTACAATGGGAAAAGTAGTATGGCTTGTCAGACTCTTAACAGTGCATATAGCATTGCCGTAGAAAACACCTGGAGCAATAATTTGGGTATCAATTTGCTAAGAAGGAAAAGCAAGATTTCCAAACTGGACAGAAAAAAAGTGGAAGCTACAAAGGACATTGGTAAGGCACTGCAAGAAATCCTGATTCCTATCCAGTATCATAATAATTGGGAGGAAGAGAGGATGTTACATGCCGGTGGGTGGTTGCTGAGAGTTAAAATAAAGCCAAACAAAACCAACAAGTTAAAGACATAGCCAACTGGTCAATACTGCTCACATGAGGATTACTGTGAGTAGCCCTGGATAAGATCCATGTAGTTGGCATATAACAGTCACCAATTCTCCCTTGGGGAAATATATCGATAAAGAGGAATTTTCTGGAGAAAGTCTGGGGAAATGTACAGCTTGAGCCAGAATAACATTAAGAGGTCTACTAACAACATGTTTAACATCTAATATAAGAGGCCAATCCAACTGAATTAACTGACAAATTGGAACTTTTTTGACAATTGACTCTGTGCTGAATCAACAGTTGAGGTGAGTGAATGAGATAATGTCAAGTGGAACAGTTGAAGCCATAAGAGTAAGTTATTTTATCCTATGGATTTGGGAGAACTGAGGGGAAGGGAATACAGTGGCTATAGCAAATGACTCCTCATTCAGTATGAAATTCAAGTGATCAAGGGCTGAGCATGTTATAGCTGGTGCAATGGTTAGAATGCAGTACTGCAGGTAAACTCTGCCCACAGCCTGGAGTTTGATCCTCACCAGCTCAAGGTTGACTCAGCCTTCCACCCTCCCAGAGTTGGTAAAATGAGGACCCAGATTGTTGGGGGCAACATACTGACTCTCTAAACTGCTTAGAGAGGGCTGTAAAGCACTATGAAGCAGTATATAAGTCTAAGTGCTATTGCTAATATATAATAAAGCTAGCAATATCTGCAATTGACATTCTTGCCAAAATAGACAAGATTCAACTTATTATATGTTCTTTAAATGCTAAGAAAACCTGTGATGTGGTTTCTTGAACACTTCAAAAGCAAATTTTAATTTTCTTTGTCTTATATTTTTTGATATTTATATTTATATTTATTAAAATTTATATACCGCCCTCTCCCAAAGGGACTCATGATTTATTAAGTCTGTAAATAATGATTAATATGTTCTTTCCTTGATTAAATTAATATCAGAATATCAGGGTATGTGCCAAGAGTGACCCTTTTCTCCCTCTTCTTTTAATCACTTTAGAACTTTCTGCTGTGTGATTAGAAATTTTAAAAACTTATTGAAATTAGAGTCGTGGGGAACAGCATATAGTTTTAATCTATACTGACAATATTTCATGTTAATGGCTGTGGCATACAATATAGATATCTGCAAGACTTCTTTTTTCAACCAGATTCCACCGTTTGAGATGCTTCTCAGTTTAAAGTATTAATAAGAATTTTCTCTTCAAAATTATACAGGAATTTTTTAATGTTATTATATTAAACCATTTCAATTAATTAACGAAGCAAAAATATACCTGCATGTATTGCAATATAATATAATTTCAGAATCAATAATAATGAGGATAACTTAAAAAGCGGGACACATGTATCCCCTGGAAAGAAACTGAAAACATTTAATTATATAAAATTCAAATATATACACTCTTCATACCTATAAAGTGGTTAAGATGAAAGACAATTAGGTAACTGAATCAATGATTGTTGAATAATTCATGCAATATTGAAAAAGTTCAGAATTCAAAATTATTTCAAACGCTCCTTATCTGTTTCTTTGGGACATATAAGTCAAGGAGAATTTTAAAAAAACATTTCAGAGAGAAGACAGGTTGGTGGCATAAAGTATTCAACTAATTCAGTGAATTCAATGCCTGTTCTGTCCTCCTCTACTGTTTATCTAATTCATTTTCAAATGGTGGGCACAAGTTTTCCTCTTTCATAGAGCA
>JANHJO010004148.1:239324-249409 GCA_032468235.1 Pseudoxyrhopus heterurus
AGGATGGAAGGCTGAGTCAACCTGGAGCCTGGTGGGATTCGATCAGCCAAACTGCTGATCAGCAAGTCTGCAGAGTAATCTGCAGTACTGCGTTCTAACCACTGTGCCACCGCAGTAGTTATTGACAGAGGTCAGAAAGAAGACGATTAGTCACATCCGTGCCAATTATCACACTTCCCAAATAATTGCTGAAGTGCTAGTGATCTCTCCCTGAACAGCTGTCAGGCCTTCCCCAATTAAATTGCATAACATCTAGTAAAAGGCACTTTATTTTTATTTTTCTATTTTGTCCATGTATACAGATAATCCTTGACTTACAATAGTTCATTTAATAACCATTCAAAGTTACAAGAGCATTGAAAAAGTGATGACTTATGACCATTTTTCACATGTATGACCATTGCAACATCCCCATGGTCATATGATCAAAATTCAGATGCTTGGAAACTGACTCATATTTATGACGGTTGCAGTATCCCAGGGTCATGCAATCATCTTTTGCGACCTACTGACAAGCAAGGTCAATGGGGAAGCCAGATTCACTTATCAACCATGCTACTACATTAATAATTGCAGTGATTCACTTAACAACTGTGGCAAGAAAGATGGTAAAATGGAGCAAAATTCACTTAACAATTTTGGGCTCAATTGTGGTTGCAAGTTGAGAATTACCCATAAGTAACTAACACATAAGTATAGATGAATACAGGACTAAAACTATAGCATTAGATTAAACTATCCACTATTCTCTGAAATTATATTCTGCTTTTAAAGCCTTTTTTCATATACTTTGCATACATTAGACAATCGGGCTAGTGTAGAATTCTTATATGCACTTTCATGAAAGTGAAAGAAAGAATAAAGTTAACTGATTGCTCAGTGATGATTTAACAGTTGCCTTGCTACTCCCTAATTGGTTTGCCTTGACAAGTTAAATAAATAGGGTTGTGATAAACAGTGTGCAATTGGCAGAAAGTACATGGCAACTGAATCACTGTTATGCTGCCAGTAAGAACATCCATCATCTCTCCAGTCATATTTCTTAGAGTTAGCTGCATTAAAGTTCTTTAAGAAATTCTTGCTATAAACTTCAGGCTAGTGGTTGCCCAAATTTTTGCTAGCCCTGATCTGGGCTGCAAAACTTTGGGCAACCACTAGGTAGCACTAAAGAGAATCTTATATATTTCTACTGCCTTCTAGTAGTAACTGAATTTTTGTTGCTAGATCTACTAAACCTAGCCTTGGAAAGATGTTAGCTTATCTCTGTCTTTTTCCCCCTAAACCCATGTTATACTCCTGGAGTGTATTACATTACATTACATTACATTTTAGAAGCCTTCTGAGAAATAACATTTGTTTATTGTGTTTATATTCTACTGGATTAAAAATTACTCTTGGTGGTCTGTAACATTTAAACCTGTCTATATTTAAAATCCATACATGATTCAAAATGAAATCAGGTGGGGCATGGAAATTAATTAGCCAAGAACATTTAACATGGGCACACTGAAGTCCATCAGAGCCAGGCTTGAAAGTAGTTTTATGGGCTTTTTCATTTTATTATTAATATATTGTATGTGTAGATATGATAGTTAACTTTAAATCTCTGAATGTCTTTTCATACTCTATTGAACACAATGTTATCAGCCAGAGAGTTCTGTGAACTCGTATCCAGTCTTTTTGTGTCCTATAAGGCACCTTGGCAACCACATTCTGGCTTTGCTATTCAGAAAACAAAGTTCCTAAAATGGATGCCAGAGATGTAGACACGTGAAATGACTCGCTGAAGATGAAGTCTAAACCAGTTCTAGAAATAAAAAAGTACAGTACCCACCCAAAGGAGGATATGGTTTCAGATGTCACCACACCTAAAGTACCTCTAACCTAGCGAAAGTTGAAAGAGTTCAAGACTCTACCTAACAATGGAACACCAATCCCAGGAAATCGGTGTATTTGGACAAGAGGGACAAGCAAGTTGATGAACATATTTTCATTTCCTATTCAAAATAAGTTTATGTTAAGTTTTTAATCTCATTTTGTTTATTTAATATTTCTCTCACATTTAACAGAGGCCCAAGTTGCGGAGGGGGGATATTAAAGGCATGAACTAAGTCAACAAATGATTATAGAAATTATGTTAATTTATTTAAGAGAAGACTCTCTTGGGACCTTTGGAGTCCTCCAGAATGGAGTCTGCATCATTTAAACTGACTGGTAAAATAATAGATAAAGATTTTGTCACTTTTCAAAAATTCACTCTCTTTCTGAAACCCACCAAACCTTATTCTATTTCCAGAAGATCCTCAGCTTTCAGGAAAGGATTTTCAAGGGCAGCAGTTTTAAAGAAAAGAAAAACTTTCTCTCAGCCTTCTGTTCATTTGACTTACAAACCAGACTACCATGACAGCAATCTTTTAGATCTAAGCAAAACCTTTAGAGGCTCAACTGATCTATCACTGGGAGTCTCTCGAGGAATTGGTGCACTGGAGGATGGTTCACATACTTCAACCCACTGAAAGCCCATTCTAGAATTACAATATGATGATCTGTTGGTGTAGGATAAAAAACGATAACATTAAACTTGCTGACAGTCTACATCATAAGTAACACAATTTAATGCAAAACATTACTCTCAGAGTAATGTTTTAAAAATATTGAAAATGTTTAAAACTTAAACTCTCCTTCAAGTCAAGCTCAGTTCCTGTTGACTTTATAGACACATTTGCAGGGTAGAATATGGTTTTTTCTTGCCTTTATACAGGATTTGGTTTTTTTCAGTCTATATTAGATTATCATTAAATCATTTATAAACAGGCCAACCTTTGTTATTCTTCTGATAGTAGTAACGATCTGATTTTTTTCAGAGAAAAATCTAACTGATATCCTTAAACATTTCTCTCAGAAAATTGTGCAAGCATAACATGCAATTTTGTATCATTTTAAATTTCAAAGACACCGAAATATTATAAACATAACCATCAACTGAATTTTAAGAGATTTTATTAATGGAGTACTCATGAAGCTACTTTTAAGACCTGCCTTAATAGTCAATCTGCTCAATCTCTTCCTGGGTTGAATTAGAAAATCTTTTAAAAAGACTTTTTTATTGAAGAAAATGTGATAATAAACCTCTTCTAAAACTTCCCAGTCAAAACTGAAAAACTGAATAGAGGGTGCTATTAGAGTGGGGTTCACCACATTTTTATTGCTCATGGGAGCATGGTAAACACTTGCCCAGTTGGGCAGCAATACATTCAAATAAGTAACAAACATCTGTTTCGATAGGTGGATAAAAATGCCAAAGCCAACCTAAACATCTGGCTGGCCGTGCAATGAACAATAGTAACGGGAGAAAATCACAAAATACAAATACCTGCAAATAGATATAGAAGGGATGTCAAACTTGCATCATCACAGAGTTGTCATGTGACATATTGTGACTTTTTCCCCCCTTTGCTAAACCGGGCGTGGGCGTGGCCAGCGCGTGATGCATCCAGGCCGGAGACCATGAGTTTAACACCCTGATGTAGAACGAACATGTCAGAAGAAAGCAAAGATAGTACCAACAGTAATAAGCACCTTGCGTGCAATCCCAAAACATCTGGAGCATCACCTGAACACCAATGGCCTTGACAAAATCACCATCAGTCAACTGCAAAAGGCAGCTGTGAACTGTTCAAAAGAAACATCCCTTTCTCTGACCCTGCTTCTGACTGAGTAATAAACTATGTGCACATACTCATATTTCTTTTGCTGTGTACTAGCCATTGCAAATAACCTCGAAGAAATTAATAGCTCAGTTGCAGGTGTGGATTTCTACCAGTCTAACAACCGGTTCGGTGATCGCGCGATTCGTGCGCACATTGCATTAATGGAAAATTAGAAGACTAACCATTTCCTGCAACCTTCCTCTGGTGAGTTAGAACAGCTGACGGGCGGCCTTTGCGCTGCTGTGCCGATCAGCTATGCTTCAAAAAAGGCCACAAAAGGCACAGAATAGAACAGGGGCAGGGGGCGGGCCAAAATCTTCACCGGAAGAACCGGTTCGCTAGAACCAGCCCTCATGGAACGAACAGTTCTCCTGAACCGGGGCGAACCTGTAGAAACCCACCCCTGCTCAGTAAGCATCAAAAGTATTCTCCTGAAATGAAATTGTATCTAACACCAAAATACCCATGTAACTTGTTTTGTATAAATACAAATAAAATCACCGAGGCACCATTCTCCCCCAGCAGGGAATGTCAAATACTAATGCAAAAGGAATCTCTTTCAAAGGCTACATTTAATACCAATCAAATTCCGGATGTAGGAACACTCCAGTTTCCTCTGGCTTAACACTGAAAATGCAAACACCCAACACCTGCCAGTTGATAAGCAGTAGGCTGAGGAAATTATTTTTCTTTTTCAGAAAGCATAAATGTGGACCCAGTCAAATTCAACTGTTTACGTTGAGGTCAACCAATGGGAAACCAGAGATGGTGCCACCTGTTTAGAAAAAAGCAAATTTATTTCCCATCATTCCTATGCACTCCTTTTTATTCCCAATTAATCTTTTATTCCAGCAAGATGGATAAAATGGATATCTTTTTTCTTATATTTTCTTTTTTCTCTCTCTTTGAATTTCTCTTTTTTATATATATTTTTCTTAGTTTGTATTAGTCTATTGTCTTTGTATTTATAAACGCTAATAAAATTATAAAGAGAGGGAGAAAGAAAGGGAGAGAGAGAAAGAGAGACAGAGAGACAAACAGAGGGAGAAATTGATTCTTTTTAAGTCAGTAAAGAAGTTAATATCATCTTATCTCAGAATGAGTCTTACAGTCATTGAGATGAGCAGTATCAGAATTGCAAAAATATGAAGCATGAAGATCTACAAGATCTTGTTTGTAGATTGTTCTGTTCCAGGTTCTTTTTCCTTTCTTAAGGTTATATATTGGACTTTAGTGGTGGCTTTAATTAAGATCCACATTCTGATTATAGGTGAAAAATTACTGCAACAGCTCCAATCTAACTATTTATGCATGCAGCTTCAATGTTTGGAGTCATTTTAATTCTATTCCACTGAATAGATTTGAACAAGGGAAATAATCAGAAGTGAAGGCATTATTATAAGCAATGGATACATGCTCCTATTTTTGTTCAAATATGCACAAACACATGTATTAAAAATGGTAAAATTATTTCTAATCCAAGCCATTTTATTTTAAAAGATTTGCAAGCTTATTTCTTAATAGTCCACTTCCCCTTTTGGAAAGCTCCATAATACTGTAAGTAATTACATACAAATTTAAAAACTTATCTTTTAAGTTTCTTTAGTTTGGAATGTGTTTTTTAAATCTTGGTTGAGTGACAAGCTATTTTGAAAGAGGGCTTCTTGGCAGTCTCAATTTTTTCAGATGAACATGCAGCAGCATGCAAGAAAAATTCAGGTTGCACCTGTAAAGCCAAATGGCAAAAATGTCATGAGCTTATTTTTCCTCTATGCTAATTTGGGAAGGTCAGCTTTCAAAAAAGATTAAGAAGGCATTTGGGTAACTGTCAATCTTCCACAGTTAAGAATTAGATTTTTAAAGCCTTTGACATTTACTACTGCCAAAGCTACTTCCTGCGGTTCTATTAATTATGTCTTCTCTTTTTTAAATAATTGACTGAACGGCAACTATCAGCAGCAGTATCTGGGAAGAAGGGATAAGGGAAATTAGACTGGCAAAAGCAGTGTTGCAACACAAGCCCCACCCATCTTCTATGAGCATCACTATGTCACATGTATTTCCAAAAGGCAACGATGCTGTTCTTGTCATTCTGATCAAAGCAGCCACATTATGTCGACACTGCTGAATATGAGAACGAATGATTCATCAGGAATGTTGGTTCAAATTAATCTTTTTAAAATAAAGCTAAAGCTTTTAAGCAACACCTTTAAGTGATGGAAGAGATGGAAGAGACACCTATTTTTTTAGGACATATCTTTTCAGGTCATAACTTACTGTATGAAAAAAATCTCACTTCTCTTGTCACTGTCTCCAGTCTGCAATAAAGAAAAACCAAACTATAACTCAATTGCCTGAAGACTTTGCAATCAGGAGAAGGACTTAATTCAACATTCAAAAGTGCACTATACTTCTAAAACGTCATATACAATCTCTGCCTCAGATTGAGTAGATAGAAAGGGAACTAATTATGGAGATAGGACCATCTGCCTACAGATAGTCCTTGATTTACAATCACAATAGGACTAAAAAATTCATCATTAAGTAATGCGCTTGTTATGTAGGATATCACAGGAGAGCATCCAATTTTGCAACTTTTCTGCTATGGTTGTTAAGCGAATTACCAGCAGTCATTAAGTAAGATAATACATGATCATGACTTATCTCCTGTTCGCTTCCCCACTGATTTTGCTTGTCAGAAGCCAGCTGGGAAGGTTGCAAATGACAATCACATGGCTGCAGGAAACTGCAACTTTCATAAGTGTGAGCCGGTTGCCAAGCGCCTGATTACAAACCTGCTGGTAATTCCCTGAACAACCACAGCAAAAAGGTTGCAAAATTGGGTGCTCTCATGATCCCTTTTCTCAGCAACTTCAAATGGTTGCTAAATGAATGATCCTAAGACAAGGAATACCTATACTTCAAAACAAAGATCAGAGAAATTGTCTGTGCCAGGATAACAAAACTGTATGCTATGCAAAAAAAAAAAATCACATTCAAAATTATAAACTGGTTTAATACTATGTTAAAACTACTGAACTAAAGTGGAAGCAGAAATATAAACATACATTCCTTCTTCTCCATGTTAAGCTAGCTGGAAGAGCTCATAACTATAATAACTATAACTCTTATTAAAGTTCCTCATTTCTATTCCTGATTTCCGGAGAAATTGCATCCACTTCTAAGATTTTCTGGTAGGACTTTGTAAAGACTGCTGAACTATGTTCATTCAACATAGGAGCTTTTAATGAAGATTCATGTTCTTATCAGTTTTGATCAAGCATCTATTCCTTCAATTTGTATGGCTGCCCATCTCAATGAGTGACTCTGGGCAGTGAACAGAATTCTAATTGAATAAGAACAATAACATTATAAAAATTAAAGATGTAAGGCAGTTTATAAACTAACCCATGAAAAACTTAAAGGAAGAAATATATACCTATTTTGAGCATCTTGTTCCAGAACGAACAAATGTGAAAACTGAACCTTAAAAGTAGGAATCTGGCAGTTCTCCAAACTATTTTCTATGAGCTAAATAGAGAGGCAGGAATCTCCTCCATATCTCACCTCAATGAAAGAGTAATTCTAAGCTGAGGTAATTACCAGTTTTAATGCAAGCGAGAAAAGGGAATTGGAGCTAGCATTTCTTTTACCAACAGAAAAGACACAGAATGTTTTATCAGTTTGGAGTCTGAATCAGACTTAAATACAGGTAGTCCTCAACTTACAACCACAACTGAGCCCAAAATTTATGTTGTTAAGTGAGAAATTTGTTAAATGAGTTTGCTCCATTTTACAACTTTTCTCACCTCATTTATTAAGTGAATCACTGCAGCTCTTAAATTAGTAAGATGGTTGTTAAGTGAATCTGCTTTCCCCATTGACTTTGTCAGAAAGTCACAAACGGAGATTACATGTCTCCAGGACACTGCAACGTCATAAATATAAGTCAGTTGTCAATCATCTGAATGTAAATCACGTGACCGTGGAAATGCTACAAAGATCATAAGTGTGAAAAATGTCGTAAGTCCCTTCTTTCAGTAGTGTTGTTAACTGTAAACTGTCACAAAATTAACTGTTGTAAGCCAAGGACTACCTGTATGTGGCTTTCTCTAAATATGCCCTCTATGTGCTTTTTAAAACTATTATTTAAGAAAAAGGACTGGAGACAACCATTCCCAGTTCAGAACAGTCCAGTGTTTTAGGAGATCTACTTATGATATTTTTTTGAAAATGAGTCTATTTTCTGTTCCTTTATTTAAAATGCCTTTCAGTATCCATACTGCCATCTAGTGAACAGTTTTTTAAAGAAAATAAAGAATAAGGACAAGGATGAATTATTCGCAACTTTTAAACAAACATGTCATATTTGTTTTCTTTCTTTCTTTCTCATTTCCTACCTTTTTTATTTTTTCCATAAGTAGCAATAACTATAAATAGGTGAGGAAAAAAAGAACAATATTTTTATTTTAAAAAACAACAAAAATGCCCTGTTACAAGCACCAATTAAAAGCAAACCCAAAAGGTGTGTCTGGGAACAGAATGTAATTCTTCCAATGCAAGTACACCAACAGCAAAACTATGCAGCCTCACCCTCATGGGAAGCTCCAGCTACTAAACAGGTATTGCATCAGTAATTATGATTAATTGGAATACCAAATAGCTCTAACTGAGATAGTTCTGAGATAAAATAAATATGATCAGGTGTAGACAGTTATACAAAAAAAAAATGCAGGGGGAAAAAGTTGCACAGATAAACTGTCTCTTAGACATCTGCATCAAACATTCAATTGTGGTAATTGTAATTTAGAAGGAAAATCACATTTTGATAATTCCAGGTATACCAACAAAGTTTAGTGTAATTTTTTTTGTAGTAGGAAATATATGTTTTATTTATCAATGCAGACATAATTTTAAATGTAAATGACCATATTTATTATTACTGGCTCTTTCCCATCAAATGGAGGCCTGGCTCTGCTTAGGTTCTGATTGTGACCTATCAACAATCAGATGTAATCAGTACAAACAGTAATAAACATAAATTCACATATAATGATTGCACTAACTGATTCGCATAATCCAGTTGGTCAATTCATTACCATGACCAGTGAAGATCACACAAAAGAACATGAAAGCTTTCAAAGAATTCTTCTGTCAAAGAACTCAAAAAATTCTTCTTAACCATGGTCTCATGTGATGTTTGACTATATTTTATATACCTATTTACCTTTTAAAATTATATTCCTTATTTTGTTCTTCATGCTTTTAGTAGTAGATATAAAAAGCTAATAGCCATGAAGTTGCAGTGACAGAGATAGAATATGTATATTATATATCTATATCCGATTCTGAGATGGCGTTCATACAATCCAAGTAAAAATTTTCTCCACACGCCATCAAAACTCTCAAGCGCAATGCAATCCCGGTATATTAGTATCCTCAAAAGAACAGATAAAGAATAGACAACAGTAAAAAGATATTTGTTACAGTACATGGAAACTGTAAGAATGCTGTCTTCAACTGCAAAACTGACATTACTCCCACAAACTTTAGAAACAGTGGTGTCGATAAAGGTCAGCAAAGATAAGCAGAAAGGAATTCTCAGTGGTGTCCTTGGGCTTTAAAATTTACATCTAATCGTGGGAAGCTCCTAGAACAGGAGGGTGGCTTTATTTTTGCTAAAAGCCAGGGGTGGAGTTAATCCAGAAGCTGTTTTAGTTGATAATTTGGTATTTTGTTAGAATATTGCAAAGATAAAACAGATCATCAGTAAATTGGATCAAAGGATTAATTAGTAGAATTGTAAATGCTAGCACTATTCTGCTAATTTTGTGTAAGATTATATTGAGTGATAATAAGTACATATAAGTTCTAACAACACATATCATGCTTTTACAAGCTCTTATGCCAGATTATCTTTTGATTGATTTGTTTTTCTTTTACGAAAGGCTCCAACGTTTAAGGGATAAAAAGTTCTTTTATGAGGAGAGAACACTTTCCTTCTGCATGCCGAAAGGCATCTCTAATACAGGTAGTACTCAATTTATGACCAAATTGGGAGCAGATCTTGCATCACTAAGCAATGCAGTTGTTAAATGAGTTATCAGATGACTACACCCAATCTTATGACCTTTTTGCTGCAATCGTTAAGTAAATCAGGCTTTGTCTGCTGACTTTGGTTGTTGGAAATAGTGCAGGAATGTTGCAAATGGAAATCGTGTGACTCACAATGCTGCAACCATTATAAATACATGCCAGTTGCCAAGCACCCAAATTGCAATCATGTGCTTGTGGAGGTGCTGTGACGGTCTTCAGTGCAAGTAACTTTTTTCAACGCCATAACTTTGAACACTCGCTAAATCAGGGGTGGGCAAC
>JANHJO010004148.1:249509-264014 GCA_032468235.1 Pseudoxyrhopus heterurus
CCGTAGAATATATATAAAGCAGAGTGTGTGTGTGTGTGTGTGTGTGTGTGTGTGTGCCGTATACGCTCTTCAATGGCTGGACCAATCTCAATCAAACTTGCCATAGAGATACCTTACCCTCCCGCCACAAACACTGTGGGGGTCAGACACGCTGTCGGGAGGTCTGTGCCCCCTAAAAAGAGTGCCGAAGTACTGACTCCCATCAACATTGACCGGCAAGCAAGTAGAATATAAACTGACAGCAAACCGCACTCCACAAGGGGCGCCAGAGAGCAGTGTGATGCAATGCGTGGTGCATGTGCAGTACAGGCGATATTTTTAACTGGAAGTGGCAGCCATCAGGAGGGGGCAGTGGCAGAGGGACGGGTGGGGCCAAGCAGCAATGAGGGAAGCACCCAGCTGTCGGCAGCCATGACTGGCAGCCTAAAAAGCATGGACAGCAAGCAAGCGGCGCAGCTTTGGGGTCGGAATGGCGCAGGCGGCAGAGTGATGGGATGACTATACTCGGGTGAAGCCGGGTAATCAGCTAGTTAACCTACAATTGTAACATTTAAATTGCTATTATGATAAAGTTTTTTGTTTTAATTGAATTTTAAAGACATATACATATATGCTTTAAAATAAATTAAATAATTAATTTGTAAATACTGTTAACTATAAGGGAATTGTCTCAGGGGGAAATCCTTGGAAATTAGGACTGGGTATGTATAGGATTCTACCATATGCTGCTTATGTAGCATGATAATATCAAACATGTATCGAATTTTAAAATAACTCACGTAAAATAAGGTCTCAGCTAGAAATATATGTTCCACTTATGCCCTCTTGTGGGTATAATGCTTTAAATAAGCAACACAATCATACAATATATACCAGTTCTGCACAAAGCACATATCATTCTCGGAAAGTTTTTAAAATGCAATGGATGTTTATATTCCTCACATACAATTTAATCCTTAATGGAATACAAACATATATCTATGTCCGATGCTGTAAGGATATATAGCAAGGTAAAGCTTAATTTGAGGAGAATTTCTGCATCTGGATTTTTTTTCATGCTGAAGTCCCAAATGAGACATACCATACACATTTTGAAAAATCTTGAACAAAACCTTAATTATGAAGCAGGAATTCTGTGCATGCACTTTACAAAACAAGAGGTTAGGGGAAAGATTCATTGGCTTTTATTGGAATGACTATATGAACTGTAACAGAAAAAGAATTACTCAATAGTTATAAACCAAATGAAGGGAACATTGGAGATGTTATGAAAAAGCCAGGTTCCATTCGAAATCTGGCTTCTCAGTGTGATATTTTTGCAGGAAAATTCTGGAAGATGGAGTCCAATGCATTTGGAAAGCTTCTTAACTGAAGAACAAGGAAAAATACCACAATCTTTTGTACTGTTAAATATTAAATCAAAACTTGAAAGAAAGGAAAAGCCCACAAAGAGACAGATTTAAAAATGTCAGCCAAGAATGTTGGGCTTTTTTACGCCCAGCAGCCAAGCACGGTAGCCGAGATGAGAAAACAAGTGTATTGGCAAAAGGAATGGGACTTAGAATCTTTTTTGTGTCCATTGTGATTTTTCCCTTAGAACAATTAATTCATGTTCCAATCATAGATCTGTACAAGTACATAATGCTAGCACTGCACATCAATGCAAAGTCAATTAACTTGAAAGCAAAATCTGTAACATAATATTGTAGCCTTAAATCCAAGAACAGAAGAGTTCATGCAATTTCACAACTTACTTTAAAAATAAACACTGCAATTTCATACTTGTATAAAATAGTTTATGACTCCATGGATTTTATGGCCAAATGACTCTCCACCCAACATACATTTTGGGGTGGAAGCTATAATAAATTATGGCAAAGAAAATTAAAGCATGCATGGAATCACCTTAGGAAATATTCACTAATTAGCTTTAGTGGGTGTAATAGCCTGCATAAAGACTCAAATACCTATGCATGTGCAACAAAATAGGCAAACACATGTATATTCATCTAACTGATGATTCAAAGGATAGGCTTCTTAATTGATACATCTAAAGTAATTTCCAGGGAACTAACTATTCATTCAAAAACATACACTGAGTTTGGCATATGCAAGTTAACCTCAGGAATCATAATACTGATCAGAAATATTTTTTGGAATCTGAAAGTTATACATCAAGTTTCGGTTCAGCATAAATACAAATGTTAGCAAGACTGGCAACTGATTTTAGAGACAATATATAAGGTTACATTGTAAAATAAAGTAGTAGTTCTATGTTAAACACAAATATACAGTTAGTCCTTGACTTTTGACCACAACTGAGACCAGAATTTATTTTGCTAAATTAAGTCAATCACTTTTTTTGCCACGGTTATTAAAGAAATCACTGACATTGTTAAATTAATCACTCGGTCTTTAACCAAATATAGCTTCCCTGTTGGCTTTCCTGGTCAGAAGCTGGCTGGAAAGGTCATGATCACATGACCCCAGGATGGTATAAAAGTGATAAATACATGCCAGAGGTCAACTGCACAATGGTTGTTAAGTGCAAGGACCAGTTGTAAGCTACTTTTTTAAAGCACAGTTGTAAACTTTGAACATCACTAAAATGTTATAAGTTTCCAAGGGTTCAAATTTTGATCATATGACCATGGTTGTTAAGTGTGAAAAATGGTCATATGTCTCTTTTTTCAGTGTCGTAACTTCGTATGGTCACTGAATGAACTGTTGTAAGTCGAGGACTACCTATATTCCAATTTTTCAGCTATTAACTAAAAACACCCAAATCATTAAGTAGCTAACATTTAGCTATTTTGTTATTTAAATGACTCAATCAAACAGAAACTAACACAAAAGGAATTGTTTTACAGAACTTAAAAAGCTAAAATGCTAATCTATAGCAAGTTTAGAATAGCACAAGTCAACTATTAAAAACATTTTTCCCATGCCATTTGTATCCACAACTTCTTTATACAGCTTGTTATGATGTAACTCTTTCTCCTTATCTCTAAGAAGAGCCTTCTCTAGGTCTCAGCATTTGTTTGAGCAAAAGCATCCTCCATGTTGCCTTTTCATTTCTGCTTTCCTTCATCTATACCAGCAGATATTTCAGCTTTTTTTTGCTTTTTAAATTTTAGGATATTTTTGCTTGTTTCCCTTTTAAATTGTAATTTACAGCCCAGAATTCCTTAGGTACCCTATCCATCAAATCTAATTAAATGTATTATTTATCTTCATTGTATGATCATATGTAAGCTACCCAGAATCCTTTGGGAGTTGGGCGACCTAGAAGTTTTAATAATAAATAAATAAATACTGCTGAAGGCCTACCTAGTAGATCTCATTATTTTGTTGTCTTTAAGTTGTTATTACACTTTATTTCCAGATCAATAAAACACCAATACAATTAAAATATATCAGGAGATAACTTCTCATTATTGCTTCAATATAGTTTTTCCTCTATTTTAAATTTTGTATTGGTGTCTAAGTTGTACAGTAAATAGGTTTGCGATCCGAACCACAGTCAACACTAGAGCCTTCTTACTAACATGGAACAGAGCTTTTCTATCTTTACTTGCAGAATATGTAGTCAATGTGATTTTGGTGTTCTCTATCCAGTGATATCAATGTGGGGGGTCATCTTTTATGTCATTGAAAAATTGTATTGTATGAACTATTGAATATTCTTAACAGAACTCTTAAGTCTCTGCAACAGGCCATAATTTCTCCATCTTTCTGGATGCTATTTTACTTTCAGCTTTAAAATTCCACTTTGTAATTAATTTGGCATCTTTCTTTTGGTGATGTATTAACAAATTATTGTAAGTTACCACAGACTTTTTCAACCTTTGCCCCCTTTATTAAAGCACAGACTTCAATCACAATAATACTCTTCCTATACTTTTTTGGCTTGTATCTGAGTACTGATTTTTAGGCAGATGCCATCTCCACTAGGACCAATTTCATTGTCAACAATAAAAGTAACAAAATATCTGGTATCCTGAATAACTTCATCATTTTATATTATGAATTTTAACTGACCTTTTCATCTGTTTCCTGTATGATTCTATTGTTCATTTTAAAATCAGTAAACCACCTAGAGTTCTTGTATATACAAGAAAAGAAAATGTATTGAATAAAATGTTACTTTGCAATCAAAAGCCAGTTTCCAGACAGATATTCCTACTCTCTTGAAAGTCAGTTTCCAGATAAATATTTCTGCTGTGCAAAAAGATACTATGCAAATTAATGGTGTACTCACGACTATATCCTAAACAGGAATCATAATAATCTGAACTGTCTATGTATTTTGTATTCCATTTATTAATCTGCAGTTCAAATTCATTGGAGATCCCTACTTTCTACACAATTAGAAATATCCACATTGTGGCAGAAATAGGCAAAGTTCAGAATCCCACATTGTTTAGACCTGAGTTTCCATCACCCATTGTGAACAATGACAAATGAATTAATTTAAAGAAAACCAGATTATTAACCCTAGCAATACATTTATTTATAACATTATTTTTTTCACTTTGTTTCATGCTTTATCACAGACATCTTAAAAATGTTCACCTGAGAATGGAAGAGATTGGAAGAAATTACAAGTCAGGCTAATAGGATTCTTCCTACTTTTCCCCCACTCCAGCTTTGATTAATACCAAAACTGTTTCATATTATATGCTTTATATCATTGATTTGATTACATGCTTGGTTTTTTGCATTGCTGACTTTTTCTTGGTATTATCTTTAAAAAAAAAATTAAACTAAGAAGCCCTGCACATTTGGTTCATCAGTCAATGCTAAATCATAAGGACACATTATAAAGTGATGTGAGGGAAGTTTTAGATACTTTAGAATGTGCAATATATCAAGAGAAACTATTGGGAACAAAAAGAAAAATCACCTTGTATTTTAGGCAAACGCATGTTAAAATTATTTTTTGTTGACTTTTCCTTCGCCCTTGTAGAAAACATACACAAACTTTATTTTGAAACTCTCAGACTTGAACTGGAGTGCCTAACTATAGATTTAAATATGAAAAATCCATGTTCAAACCTGCATGCAAGCCTGTAGCTTATTTTGTTGCCTAAGGCAAAACATTCTCTCAAGTATAACTTCATAAGATTGAAATGCCAATCTTGAAGCACTTTGAGCGTCTCCAGAGGAATGTAACATGTGGCCTTGCTGGATAAGACAAAAGGTCCATGAAACCCAGAATCCTGTTTCTAAAAAGTTTACAAGCAGGGCATGAAAGTGAAACTACCTCCTATTGTTTGTCACCAACTCACACTTATTACAACATTTAATACTCAGTGTTGTACATTGAATATGAAGGCCTACAACAACTACTGGGATAAAAGTTTTAAAACCTATCCTTCATGAATATACTGATTTGACTGTCACCAAAATCTTATGGCAAGGAATTCCATGTGTTCATTGTGGCAAGGTTTATGCTTTACACTAAAGGATAAACATATATCACATATATAAACCACAATAGCTGGCTCTGTAACCAAAATATCATGGCAGGGAAGTCCACTATGGATAGGTTTATGATTTACACTAAGTGATAAAATGTGTATCACATATAACAACATATATAAAGCACAATAGCTGGCTCCCAGGACGATCTAAGCCAGAGCTAAACAAACCAGCATGATGTATAAATCCAGTCTATAGTTTGTACACTGCCACTATAAATAGTTCTAATACACTAGTACTGTATCTTCTAAATGCTGTACAAAGGCAAAATTAGAAGTCAGACCCTTCCCATTAACCCATAACATAAAATTAAAAAGTATGTGAATAGGAAAACCTGTACTCAAACATCAGCTTTTTCTTTGGCCAAAGGAATGCATTTGATTTATCCTTCTCTAGCTATGAAGCTTTTTTTCCTAAAGTAAAAGGAGGAGGTTTTTTTTTAAGAGGGGAAATAAGGAGGAGACAAGACATGGATATGCAAGATTCCTATTTAAAACTGACAAAACAACAAAAGATGATTTGGCATGTTATTTAGAGACATATTATCACCTAAAATATTGTGCAAATTACTATGCCATTCAGCTTGCTCATTAAGATATTACCAAGATATGATGTTTTGCCAAAAGTAATGGAAAAGATCTTATAGCAAGACCTTGGAAACATCCCAGACTGTCTTCCTTTAATCTGTTTGCGTTCTCCACAAACTCTCAATCAACCTTCAGTCAATCCTTTCTTAATTGTTACGGATTTCATAAAAAATACTCCCATAAATAAAGTGAAAGAAATGGGGCGAACTTCCGAGCAATTTTTATTCTTCTTTTATTGATAAGCGCTATAACCCAGAAAATGTTTAAAAGCAATAATGCTAACACTGTTAAAAGTCCATTCTGGCTGAATGTTAAAATAATCTTATTCTTGCAGCCTCTGTACCAGCTGATTAAGTGGCAAGAACAAAACCAAACAAAGTTGTTTGCTAACTGCCATGTATTAAGAATCAGCATTCTACACTATTTTATTTTCAGCTTCAGTTGTTTTACATTCCACAGGCCCCAAGATATGTCTTCTTTAGTGAGTTTTATATTAAAAAGGAAGTTTAAATCTATGCTTACCTGAATTAATTCAAGGATGAAAAACCTAGTTCTAAAGTGAATTTTTGCAAGCATCTTACAGTTTTCAGAGGAAAGGGGGGGGAAAGCATTTATCTTACATCCTATCACTCCTCCCTGTTCAAACACCTCAATTTCTAAAGCCACCTTGAGGCATGAATCTCATTTTCTTCCTTTGTTACAGGTACACAGTTGAGCACAACAAATATTGGCAGGGGAACTCAGTTAGTAAACAGGGAGAGGACGCAGAGGTGAAGCATCAAGGATTACCACATAATTCTGGGAAGGAATGAAATAATAAAAATACAAGTCTTTTTCCATTGCTGTTCTGTCGTTGTCCTAAACTACAAACTTCATGAAATCCATAAAACAGACATGTTGGCTCATGGTTGTAGTCCACATTGAAGGCTACCAAATCAGAAAAGGCTATAGTTTTCCTGTGTTGTTGGAAATTTACATGTTAACACATTTCATATCAGAAAGAGCAGTTACACTGTAAAAACAATCAGTTTGCTAGGAAGGGAGGAGGAGGAAAGGGCATATCAAGAATGAAAAAAACAAAAACAAACCACAATTCATATATCATATGGGGGTTCAGCCAATCTCATTGTACACATGCTATGCATTGACAGTAAAGGTTTCAATTGAATTGAATTGGTTGAATTGATATCATATCCTTCATTCTCAACCCAGAGTTCTCACTCAAGGCACAAATGACCAGGTTAAAATTATCCTACACTCTAGAGCAGCGGTCACCAACCAGTGGTGGTCCGTGAAATTTTTTTTGGTGGTCCGCAGTGCACCAGGGTGCACGAGCTGCTTCAGGATGACCAATGGGCCAGTCCTGTGACTAGAGCTCTGGAATATGGGACCGGCCAGGCAGCTCGTGGGGCTGGAAATCTCTGCCGTAGAGGATGGTACGTGCAACCTGCAACTTTGCAGGTGGTGCATCATGCAAGGAGTAGCGCAGCCCTCGCCAGCAGGAATAATGTAATGGTGCTGTTGCAGCAAAGGGGGGTGGCACAAGCGGGCCGAATCAACAGATGTCAGCAACCCATGGCTCTTTCATCCCCTTGCTGTGGCTCCCTGTCAGCTGAACCCACCAGTGGCTGGCCCTGCCCCTCGCCCTCCCCTCTCAGTCACTCCTCGCCTGGCCTGAGAAGGTAAGGGCGGGGGATGGAGACTCGCTCCATATTCCAGAGAGGGAGTGAAGTGCCCCTGTACTTGACTCATCTCTTGCTGGGTCTTGCGGGTGCTTCTTCCGGTCCTTTTTGGTGCTGTGTGCACCTCAGTCTTGGGGAGACGCATGACTTCCTCTCTGCTCCGAGATGCTAGCCCGGCCTGGCCGTTTCTCTCCATTGCTGCTGTTGGCATCTCCATGGCCTGCCTGCTGCTCTTGCAGCGCCTTGCGCAGCACAGTTAAATTTAGTGCGTTTCACAATGGGGGAGACAGCATCCCCTCCTCCTCCTGGAGCCCATTATGATGCGGAGCATTGGTCGCAGCCTGGTCGGGCGAGTATGTTGGGGTGCAGAGCAGGTTGTGCATCTCCCCGAGCGACCGAGGTACGTCCAGCACCAACAAAGGCCAGAAGAAGTGCCCGTGAGACCCAGAGAGCGCCGGAGAATCAGAATGAGAGAGAGAAAGACAGACAGACAGAGACAGAGAGAGAGAGAGAGAGTGATACAGAGAGACAGAAAGAGAAACAGAGATGAGAGAGACAGAGAGAAAGAAAGAGAGACAGATGAGAGAAAGAGACAGAGAGACAGAAGAGAGATAGAGAGAGAAAGAGAAGGGGGAGAGAAAGAGAGTAGGGGAGAGAAAGAGAGAGGGGGGAAAGAGAGACACAGAGACAGACAGAGAGAGATACCTGTTTCCCACAGAAAAGAAAGCACCGGGAGCCACAAAACCTGGATAGGCATGACTGGGGGGGTCATATAACTGGGTGGGAGTGACATTGAGCTGGCCACGC
Organism: Pseudoxyrhopus heterurus; assembly: GCA_032468235.1. Lineage (NCBI taxonomy): Eukaryota > Metazoa > Chordata > Lepidosauria > Squamata > Pseudoxyrhopus > Pseudoxyrhopus heterurus. Next base: position 258,070 of record JANHJO010004148.1, read on the forward strand.
TCAATGTCACTCCCAGGTGAGTACACTTCTGGAAGACCAAGTTAGAGACAGATTATCAGGGGAAAAATTTATCTAGACACTAAGAAATGACACCAACTTGATGGCGCATAGAGTAGTCTGCCACTCAGTGACAGATAATTGGACTGTATTTTCATTTTAGCTAAACTTTGGTGGGAAAAAGATTCTAACTTGTGCTTTACAAATGCTAAATAAAAACCATTTCACCCCCCTTCCAATTCTTTGATATGAGAGGGCTCTATAGTTCAGTCTTTGTCAATCATCCAGTATAATGACTCCTTGAGAAGTAAGTGCAGAACTATCCAGACTGATATTCAATTAAATCCACACATGTGAGGGGTAAAAGCTGTCAATATGGCAATCTTGTGAACCATATCGCCCAGATGTCCCTGACTCAATCCAAATGTTACAGGTAGTCCTCAACTTAAAACTCATCTTACAACAACTTCAAAAAGCTACTTACGACTTATCCTCAAAGTCACAACTGCTGCCCTCACTGGAGTCCTGTGATCACATTTTGGATACTTAGCAATTGATTCACATATACAACTAGTTGCAATGTTCTCCAGTCTTGTGTCAGCAATTTACAATGGTTTTCACTAGGCTCCTGGTGTTTTTTTCTTGTAAAAAATGTGCACTTGGGAGACAAATGGATTCGTTTAATGACCAATCGCCTAACGACTACGGTTATGCATTTTACAACTATTATTAAAATGACTTGAAAATAGAATGCAGTCATTCTACACTCAGCCTCAATTTACAACTACAAAAACTTATGGCTAAAATTCTGGGCTTCATTATGGCCATAAGTGAAGAATTACCAGTATTCAGAAACCTTTTCCCATTCCTTCTTTCAGTTTTCTTTCCCTTGATATGTAAGCACTGTGGCATTTATTTAGAAAATTGAGTAATCGTTAGTAACTAAATGAAAAGGTTTGGACTGAATAATTAAATATGTATCAATATGTATCAAAATTCTCTTAAGCGTTTGTTTTCAAATTAGTTTTTACTTAAATGTACTAAAACACTTAGTATTTTACTTAGGCCACCTTCATATTGTACAAAGAGAACTATTTAGGCAAGGGTAAACTTGCCTAGACTTACAAAGTAAATAAGAAATCATAACTTCTGTATTTTAATCATATGTAGTCACTATATTTGATTTACTTTTATCACTCCCAGAAGAAAATGAAAAAAGTGTTCTGAAGAATGAAGTTATTCCTAATGTAAATCTTGAGCAAGCCTCTGCCAATCATATTAGCTAACTGAGGAAATAGTTGTTCTTGACAGAAACTACACAGCCAGGTTAATTGCTTTGTGACTTATATTAAAAGTCTACAAGTTATGGAACACTAAAAAATGAACACTTCATCCCAGGACAATTGTCCTAGGCAATGCAAAAACAAAGCCATCTCATAAATGTATACATCTCAGCTGTTTTTACTCTAACAAAATAATCTGACAATGCAGATATCAGTTTCCACAGAATATTTTAAGTACTAGGAAATTATTTTGCATATAAAAAAGGTTTAGACTCTGCTACAGAAGTGAGTTAAGATTATTATGAATAACTAATTAAATTTTGGAATCTGTAAGAAATCTTGTACAAAATTATCCAGTTTTTCATAAATTAGCCTAGCAGAAAAACATAATACAGGTAGTCCTCAATTTATGACAGCATTTGGGACTGGGATTTCTGCCGCTACATGATCTTATCATAAAGTCTAAGTTGATAAAGTTACTGTTAACTGACTTCCAGTCATTAGGAGGGACAACTTCCAACTGGCTTCCTGGCAGAAGATATAAATGCCAGTCCATAGGCAGATAAATATCTGCTTCTGTGTGATGGAGAGAACCAGGGGGTTGAGGAGCGTGTAGGAGGGGGTTGAGGAGGGTGTGCGGGGATGTGCAGATGATGTATGGGTCAGGAAGGAAGTGCAAGGATTTTAAAGGAGTATGTGAGAGGCACCGTTAGGATTGGGGAGGGTGTACGAAGGTGCAGGGGGTATGTGAGAGGCATGGTATGTAGGTCAGGGAGGGGGTGCAAAGATGCAAGGGGCTGCATGAGAGGCACAGTTGAGGTTGAGAAAGGCACAAGGGAATGCACAACAGGCACTGCAAGAAGTGTGGAGGATACATAAGGGACACCCTGTGAGTCACAGATGGGGTGCATGGCTGCAGCATGAGCATGCAAGAGAGGCACAGGGGTGCAAGAAAGAAGGAGAAAATATGGGGAGAGCGCATAAGTAGCTAGTGCAGCACGAATATAGAGGGGCTATGGAGGATACACAAGCTGTGACCTTCCCTGCCAACTTCCCTGTTGACTTTCTAGGGAAGCCTCAGGGAAGGGTGCAAATGGGGATCATGTGATTATAGGGGCTTGGCAACCAGTCATAAGTACAAACAAATTGCCAAGATCCTAGATCACAATCACACAACTGCAGGGTTGCTAGGACAGCTGGAACTCTGATGACCAACTGTAACCACCATTTCTTCAGCGATGTCATAACTTGGACCAATTACTGGCAAAATAGTCGTAGGTTGAGGTCTAGCTGTAGAAAACAAAGGTTGACAATCACATTTACTTGTTCATTATTTAAAATTAGTTGTCAGCTGAAAAGTGACCAACTCTGTCTCTATGTATTTGTTGTACAAGTTGCCCTTGCCTAACTGTGGTAATTGGGAACTGGCAATTCTGTTGCTAAGCATAGCAGTTGTAAAGAGGAACTTAAGTGCTGTGGCAGTTCAGGTTGCATCGAATTTGCTTGTTGCAAGCTGACAGTCACAAATGCTGGTCATGTGACCAGGGGATGCTGCAACTGTCATAATTGTGAGCCAGTTGCCAAATGCCTGAATCTCAATCACATGATTGCAGGAACACTGCAATGGCTGCAACTACGAGGACTGGTCATTAAGTCTCCTTGTTCAGTGCCCTTGTAACTCTGAAGAGTTGCTTAATGAGCAGTCATTAAACAAGCACTACCTGTATAGTTTCTTGAATATACAGTGAATTTTTACGCGATTCAACTCAATGAATTAAGCAGCACAATACAACCATGAAGAACTCAAATGGACTGCTTGCACAAACACACTGCCCTACAGTCAGTGGTGGGATTCATTTTTTTTTACTACTGGTTCTGTGGGCGTGGCTTGGTGGGCGTGGCTATGCAATCAGACAATCAGAGGTGGTATTTGCTGGTTCTCCAATCCTATCAAAATTATCGCTACCGGTTCTCCCGAACCTGTCAGAACTGGCTGAATACCACCACTGCCTACAGTTCTAAAAGGGATTAAAGCTAATAAAGTTTTGTACATGTGCAAATGCAGCCTCTAGGTTTTTAGTTGGTTAAGCATATTGAATATATGCAAAACAATAAGTTATGGGAGAAAGTTGCAAACCATACTGTATAGTTAGCACATCTAGGAGTCTTACTATGTCCCAGTTCAACTGCATGAGAATACTGTATCACGGGATTATTCTTAGGTCACAATATTCAGAATAAATGTGGAAAATTGGGGAAAACCTTCTTCAGCTTCTGTATCAGCGCTGAAATTATTATTTTATTTTATCTCTGAAATATTTGATATCAAATATTTGATATCATGAGGCAATAGCAACATTTTACACTATTAAAAAAAAATCACAGACAAGCATCCAACTCCTTTTTTGTTCCCCAAATTGCATGAGTCAATTTTTTAAAACTGAGATTAAATGAATTCTTGCTAATTTTTCAGTATAATACAGATAGTCCCCAATTTAGAGCCATTTGTTGAGGATCACTCAAAGTTACGATGGCATTAAAAATGTGACTTACAATCAGTCCTCATACTTATGACTGCTGCAATATCTCCGAAGTCATGTGATAAAAATTTAGCGCTTGGTAAACAACATCATAAAATTGGACATGACTTATTTAACAATCACCTTGCTTAGCAATTTATTTATTTATTTATTTATTTTGTTGTATTTATATGCCGCCCAACTCCCAAGGGATTCTGGGTGGCTTACAGCAGAAATACAATACAACAACAGTAGTATATATATATATATATATAATTAAAACAACGTGACAATTTAAAAAACCATACAACATTCCAGCCAATCTAGATCCAAGCCTGCCGGAACAGCCAGGTTTTCACGGCCTTGCGGAAGACCAGTAGAGTGGGGGTAGTCCGGACCTCCGGGGGTAACTGGTTCCAGAGAGCTGGGGCTACCACAAAGAAGGCCTTCCCCCGTGGACCCGCCAGCCGACACTGTCTAGCTGACAGGACTTGCAGGAGGCCAACCCTGTGGGATCTAACCAGGCGCTGGGAGGTATGCGGTAAGAGGTGGTCTCGAAGATATCCTGGCCCTGAGCCATGTAGGGCTTTAAAGGTGATAACCAACACCTTGAATTGTACCAGGAGACCAATAGGAAGCCGGTGCCGCTCACGCAGGAGTGGTGTTACGTGGGTGTACCGAGGTGCACCCACAATCGCCCGCCCGGCTGCATTCTGGACTAGTTGCAGTCTCCGAATACTCTTCAAAGGTAGCCCCATGTAGAGCACATTGCAATAGTCTAAGCTCAAGGTACAAGGGCATGAGTGACTGTGAGTAAAGCCTCACGATCCAAGAAGGGACGCAATTGTTACACCAGGCGAACCTGTGCAAAGGTCCCTCTAGCTACAGCTTTAGATGTTGCTCCAATCTCAGGTGCGAGTCTAGGAGGACACCCAATTTGCGAGCCTGTTCTGAAGGGGACAATTTCTCCCCATTCAGAGTCAAGGATGGACAATCGACATAGTCCTGGGGAGGCAGTACGCAGAGCCACTCAGTCTTTCCTGGGTTGAGTCTAAGCCTGTTCACTCCCATCCAGATCCTCACAGCCTCCAGGCAACGGGACATCACATCGACCGCATCACTGATTGGATCCGGGGTAGAGATATATAATTGGGTGTCATCAGCATACTGATGATACCCCACCCCGCATCACCGGATGATCTCGCCCAGCAGTTTCATGTAGATGTTAAATAGGAGGGGAGAGAGAGGAGAGGAGAGGAGGGAAGCTGGAACAGGACTTTGGAGGTCTTCTAGTCCAGCCACCCTGCTCAAGCAGGAGAACCTATACTATTTCAGAAAGGGTATGGAACATCTCTCCTCTGGAAGATCCTGCCTAAAGCAAGGTGTATATTCCCTTTCTAGAAAGCAGCTGTAAACCTTGTGAATGCCAGATGGCATTATAAACATAACCACTGAAAACTATGACTAGCGTTGACAAACCCTTTTATTGAAGCAACATAAAACCAATTCCATCTTAGTCTCACAGAAAAGGTGGAGTTAGTGAACATATGCGACACAAATTCTTATTACTTCATAGGGAAGGAACTGTTATTAAATTCTGGATGTAAGTGAAGAACGAATCCCCTCAGATTGTTAAAAAAAAAAGGAGGAACTGGCAATCCTCATGCAGTTTTCACTATCTTACCTATGCAAACAAGGATGTTATGAGCTTAACTATTGCAAAAAATGGAGGTCTACGCCATGTTGTGGGATGTTGTGAGGTAAGAATGTTTTTCTACAGTTGTACGGTTAGTACACTAAAATAGTTATGAGAAATGCACATTTAATCTACCATTGGAATTAAAATTGGTAGTAGAAATATCAACAACCTCCGATATGTAGATGATACAACATTGCTCGCGGAAAGCAAGGAGGCTCTGGAGTGACTAAACCTGAAAGCCAAAGATGAAAGTGAAAAATTTGGACTACACCTTAACATCAAGAAAACAAAGATAATGACCACTGCAGAGAACACACGGGTCAGGATACAGATTGACAATGAGACCATCAAAACAGTAAAAGACTTCATCTTGAAGAGCCTTGAGTGGTGCAGCGGTTAAGAACGCTGTACTTAAGTAATTAAGTATTCAGCTCCCAGCTGCCTGCA
>JANHJO010004148.1:272672-285393 GCA_032468235.1 Pseudoxyrhopus heterurus
GTTAAGTTCTGTGACCTATTTTCAGAGAAAACAAATGTAGATAAATGCTGCTAAATATCTTCCTGTTTCTGAGGAAAAAAAGATGGGAGATGAAGTGAACTGTTCTTATTTGAAAAACAAGAAGAGTTATCAGAAATTTAAAGAAGGAACATATGGGAAGCTTGATGATGCTGTCACTAACTATATGATGTTGCTGTATTTTCCTGAAAAACTAATGCAGTTATTTCCCAACTTATCTTCCTGCCTGCCTGCCTGCCTGCATTCACTAACTTACAGGACTTGTATGGGCCTCCTGTCTCATAATGACTCAGAAAGCTCACAACAATCTATAAAACATGGTTAAAAACAAAAGTACCCTATCCCTCTAGATGCCAGACCAAACATCTTTCCAGCTCAACCCCCTACCTTAGTCTAATGCTTGGGGGAAGAACCAGGTCTGAGCAGCCCTTCCGAAGACCAAAAGGAAGCAATAAGTCATTGAGTCTACTCTTACTATAGATCAGTTTGAGCAGACATGTACAATTACTTTTTATTGAAGTGCAGTTGATGCTAAAGATACTGTCTTGAAATTTACTCAGACTGTGTTCATGGTTTCTATTCACATTTACTCTCATGTAAATGTGTTCACCATTTTTGTATATTTTATAGCCATCCGCTCTAGTATGAGATTTATGTGAAAGCATTTTCAGTAGTTTCGGAATATCACAATTTTGCTTACCGGTATATATCCTTCTAGGACGGAAAGCATTTTCCTGTTATTTTTTTCCTATGCGTGTATGCCCATGTGATAGGAATCCAATAATCACTGAGATCTCACTCTCACATGGACTATGAACTCTGGCATTTGTAATGTAACAGGTTGGAGGAAGGCTGCGGAACAATTTTCTCTTATGACTGAGCTTACGCAATAGATGAAGTCAGGTGGTATAACATGTATAGATTCCGGAGGGTTGCATAACTGAATTGGGCAGTTTACCTAAGACTGTGAGAATTGGAATGCTTTTTTTATTTATTTATGAAAGACTGGATAGAGGAAGGAGTGGTTTTCTCCCTCCCAATTCAGTAACTGTAGAAAGTACAGGTGTGTAGTGGCTGTGTGTAATTGCCCCAAATGACTTGCCCCAAGTGCCTATCGTGCAAGTTGACTAAATTGCAAACATAATGGAATTTTAACAGAAAAAATTATATAACAGGATGTATATCTTGGAGAAATAAAATACTTTTGAACTGAAAGGTGATATTTTGATGATTGAAAAAAGGTTTTTTTTAAAAAATCAAAAGATAAATAGAATGTCAATAACAATTGCTTTCTTTTGGGTCTGTTTAATATGTAGTGACAAAAACACAATAGAAAGGTATAAAGAAAAATAATATGAAAAGATTGCTGGATCAGATGGATTCTGTTTTGTTGAGAAGCTCATTCTCATTCTAGTAGATTTAAAAGCAACTTATAAATCATAGAATAATCCTGAATATAGCTGATTTGTTTATTAGTTGGCAGGATTTTTCTTTATGAATGTGACTAACCATTTTGTTATATATGTATTAAGTCTGGATGGCATATAACATGAAACAATTTAGAACACAATAATACAGAGACTACAGCTAGTGCTCAGCTTACGACCAGAATTGGGACCAGAATTTCCATTGCTAAGCAAAGCAAGTGAGCTGCGCCTGATTTTATTACCTTTATTTGCTATGGTTATTAAGCAAATCCAGCTTCCAAAGTATTGACTTTGCTCATGAGAAGCTGGCTGGGAATGGTTGCAAATGGCAATCATTCCGATAGATGCTGCCACCATCATAAATATTTTTTGTTGCCAAGCACCCCAAATATGATCACCTAACTATGGGTGTGCTGCAAACGGTCATAAATATGATGACCGATTCTAAGTCATTTTTTTCACTGCCATTGTATCTTCAAATGATCATCAAATGAATGATTACAAGTTGAGGATTACTGTATGGCAAAGAAACATATGGAGGAAAATCAACACCACCACAAAAAACAAATGCCCTACAAGGACCATTTTGCTCAAGTTTGGGGGGGGGGCAGGTTTTAATGGCTGGTTAAAACAATGGCATTGTGGGGGACATACAAGTTTCTGAGATTATATTATTTGGGCAAGCAGGCACTGTGAAAGAGAAGGCCTGTTTCTTGAACAGCATCAGATCAAGTTGTCTAATTGATGGCATCCAAAGTATGCTATTTCTGATTGATCATACAGGATGAGGAACCTATGGAAGACAGAGAACCCCCTCAAATAATCAGGCACTATGCCATAAGGACCATCTAAGCCAGAGGTCACCAACCTTTCAGCCCTCAAGGACCACTAAATTCATCATTTTAAATCCCATGGGCCACTAATATGATCTGTCTAATGACCGGGTGGGTGGGCGTGGGTAGGTGGTCATGTGACTGGGTGGGTGTGGCCAACTCGATGTCACTCACGTCAAGGGGGGCCTTGCCCGTCTCTACTCACCTCTCCCCTCCCAGCCACTCCTTGCCTGCCTATCCGGGCTCCTTAGGGCCCCAACAGGAAGCAGTTGTTGGAGCTAACCAGCCACCACGAGAAAGAGTTGGCAAAACAGCTGGCTCAGTTCAAATTGGATCTGACTGAGAAGGAGGCTCAGCAGAAGCACCTCACTGATGACTACGATCATAAGCCTTCCAAGCAAAGGGAAGACCTGCGGGAGTCCAAGACCAGGTACCAGCACCTGGAGGCTCAGCGAACTGAGATGGTCAGCCAGTTCCAGGCCATGATGCAGTCTCACTGGAACAAGGCCCTCCGGCTCTTCACCACCAGCGGCACTTCCCTCCAGCCTTTGCCCAAAGCCCCACACCACAAGGCTGAAGCAAACCCCAATTTGGAATTTCTGCCCCACTCCGACCCGCACAAAAAGACCCGAAAGTGGGAGAGTCTCTGCAGCAACGCAAACGTTCACTGCACATATCCGGTCCAGGGACTGTAGTTTGAGGACCCCTGATTTAGTGCAATATAAAAAATGGAACTAATTTTCTGCAGACCACCAAAATTTTCTTGCAGACTACCAGTGGTCCACGGACCATCAGTTGGTGACCGCTGATCTAGAAGTACTGAATGTGTTTATTGCCTGTTTTGTTTAAAAATAAAAAGACTTTAATGAATCATAAAATTTGTGAACTTCATACAAGCAAGGCATTTATTCGCAGTATTTTCCTGAACTCTCTTGTTTGTAGGTGGCAGAAAGAAACATTCCTTACTCCCACCAAGAATATATTCATTTCATAGAAACATAGAAAACAGATGAAAGAAAAAGATCTAGTGGTCCATTGAGTTTGCTCTTCGAGTTTATTTGTTTCCATCTTTATTGTTGTTAAGTCATTAAGTCATGTCCAACTTTATGCAACCCCATGAAACACAGCACACCAGCCTTCCACTATCTCCCAGAGTTTGCCCAAATTCATGTTCATGGTGTCAATGACATTATCTAACTATCTCATCCTCTGCTGTCCCCTTCTTTTGCCTTCAATCTTTCCCAATATGAAGGCCTTTCCCAATGAATCCTCATTTGGTGACCAAAGTATTTCAGCTTCCATCTGGTAATTTCTAATTAAAGAGAATGTGTTTTCTTAGTGTTACACACTTTTTTGTGGACACATTGACAGAGGTTATGTGAGATATAAAGTAATTCCAAGAATAAACCAACAATCGGACTCCAGGTTTTTACATAGAAAATATAATAACAGAAACAAGTTCTTATTAATAGCCTGTCATAAAAAGTCATCCACGTCTATCGAAAATCTGGACACCATGCATTATCTGTGCCATACACACTAGGACATACTTTGCTGGCTGGGAAATTATGGGAATTGAAGCCCACACTTCTTAAACTTGCCAAGTTTGAGAAACACTAGACTAGAAGTTTCCTTTTAATACAACATATATTCTAAGTTTATATACACACAAAAATTATTTCTACTTTCCAGTAAAAGTAATATGCTTTAATATGCCTTGAAGGAAAAGTATCAACCCACAATTTTCTCTTAATGTATTTTTTGTAGCTGATATAAATAAGGTAGTGAACTGTTATTTCAAGAGATGGAAAAGCAACTTTTCCTTAAGTATCACTTTTAAACCAGCATCTATCAAGCACATTTTATTGGGAGACAGAAGGCACTCAGCACTATCTCCAGAAAATAATTATTTTTTTACAATACTTTAAACACTATTTTCAACGTCAACACAAGATATTAAATATTGTGTTTTATTTTTCTGCTTAATGCAGATGCAAATTTTTTTGTGCACTTCATTTCTAAATTTCTCTGCCTTCTTTACATTTTCAGCATAAACATCAGTTTATTATCTAGCAGACCGTATAATTAACCTATACTGACCTTAATCAGTTGTTAATTTTAATAGGCTTGTACTGCCTCATGCTGTGTTCATGTGTGCTTACTGTATCACACTTCTCCACAGGAGACAGGTAAACTGTTCCAGATTCATGTGATCAATGTCATTTTCAATTTTCAGAACATATGGGATACTCCACACTTACTTGATGGCTACACCAGTTATCCCCATCCCTATTACTATCTCCACTGTCATTTCATCTTCCACTACTGCACACCCATCCATTTCCACAATTTCCACATAACCAAAACCAAATCCATTTTAATTGAGGAGGGAGACAAACCATGAAAACTGGGAGTAAAACAATCAAATATTGCTTTGTTTTCCAAGGGTGAAGGGGACAGTTGCTAATGGCATCACTATTTATCCCCAAAATCAGTGGCTGTTCCAGATAGGACCTGCCAGAAAAGCACAGATGGTTCTATATCTCTCAATTCTATACTTTTTTTTGCACAGTCAAGTATTTTATTCTTTTAAAAATTTTAACACTTAGTACAGGACTTTTATGCTCAGTAAAGTCAAATCAACCAACCTTTCAGGCTTTCTTTTGCAGAGAAATTAATAAAATCACTTTTTTTTGGTGGTGGAAAGCATCTTCAGTTATTCCAAGACATTCTTTCTATTATCAGAGAAAGGCAGCAAAAGCTGCCAATATTTAAATCTTTTGATATGAAGCCACTGTTCTTAATTGTTTCCTTATTCTTTTAAAGTAAACCGAGGAATTTGGCTGTCTAGACATGGTTTAGAATCATTCCTAGCAATCAATGGTATAGTAAAGCAGTGAAAGGATTTAAAAAATGACTCTTGTCATATGGGAGGATATACTTAGATTACATATGAACTGTCCTAAAAACATAAGCTTAGATTTATTAGAAGCAGGATAAATTGGGGAATTCCTGCAGCATTTCTGATTACCGTAAGATACTTAATGGCTGTTCAGAAGACAGGACAAAGTTTGAACATACAAGCTTCAGGCAGAACTCCAAAACCGTTTCATATGAAATCTGAATTCAATCAAGCTGTATCCCATTTCAACACAGTAACAGTCTCTGAAGGTTTAAACTAGAAATTAAGATGGGTGGCCTTCTAGATGATGCTGAAATACAGTCACCAACATCCCACACTACTGATTGTGCCGACTGAAGCTACTAGGAAATATAATTTCAGTAACATCTGGAGACTCTTCAAGTGTCTTATTCCATCATCATTTTTAAAACACCCAAATACAGATATTCTTGAGTTACAAAGATAATTAGGACAGAATTTCTATTTTAAGCTTTGCGGTTGTAAAGTACAGTGTCGTGTGACTGCATTGCTTAACAACAGCACCGCCCCATCATTAACCAAATCCCACCAGTCATTAGATGAGGACCCACCCCAATCTAAGCTATAACTGACTAGGTTCTTCCCAGCCCTGAGCCTTGGTAAAGTAAGGGAATGCCACCTCTTCAACTCCCCCCCCCCCCGCTTATCTCCCTCCATCTTTGCCCTTTCGACTCTGCCAGCCTTGCTGTCCAGCACTCCACTCACCGTGCCACCTGCCAGCCCTGCCAGCTTTGGTGCCCTGCACTCTGTTCACCCTACCACCCTGTCGTCATAATGCTTCAGAAAGTCTTCAAGGCCTTCCAAAACATCGCAAGAGCAGTACACGCAATTTGGGATCAGGCCTTGCTTCTTCTATTTTTGGTAACATCTCACTTGATAATGAGTTGAGTGGAAAACAAAAGTTTTCATGCCTTTTTGTGTTATTTTGTTCAGGTCATTAAAAAAGTAATCCAATTAGAGTTGAAAAGTTACATAACTGTGACTAATGTTATTTGTCTAAAGATCTCTGTTCCCACAACTTTACTGAATCTTGCTGCTCCTCAAGTAGAAGAAGTGGTTGTAAATCACTTTATAGCTAACAGGTGATTGCACCTAGGACCAAACTGCAATTGTGAAAGGTTGCAGGTCATTCTGGCCCTGTGCATTTCAGACACAAAGTAATTGTATAAACTTTGCTGGCTGAGGAATTCTGGGAGCTGAAGTCCACAAGTCTTAAAGTGGTCAAGTTTGGAGACCCCTGGTACAAACAATACACAAGTTGCTCACATCCAGAATCCCTTCCCAAGAATGAATTTTATTTTGCTCTGATACTATATGGCACTATAGAAGTAAAGGTAGTGATGTTGTTTATGAGGCAGTCAGACGGACAGAAACTTTATTTCATCACTGACCAATAAAAGTACATTCAATAAAACAAACAATACAAAACTATCTCCTAATAACAAAAACTATTAGCAACCATTTGTGGGCGAAGCTTGCACCTAATGTAGCAACATTTTGCTCCTTTTAGAGAAATAATTGTTTAACAGATAAAAGTTATCAAAATGCTCTGGAAATTTAAATAAAAGAGAGTTAATCAAAATCAAAGAGGGTGGCAAATGTCCCATTAATCCAACCATGGTTATTTAAACAAGCCAAATTGTTCAGTATGGGATGGTTTTGTCAAAAACAGGCAATAAATGTCTTTTTTCCCCAGCAAAAACATTGTAAAATGCAGTCACGTTTATTTTATTTATTTATTTAGAAAATTTATATAGCCACCTACTCATTCACAGTGACTATAAGTGGCTTACAAGCCATAAAAACACTGTATAGAAAAAAAAATTAAAAACAACTCCCTACCCACTTCTCCTGGCGACAATGCAGTCAAATGAGCCATTTGATGGGCTCTATCTTACTTTGGGTTCCCCAGGCCCACTAAGAGTGTCAAAGTGGGGGCCAGTCTAATTTCTGAAGGGAAGATGTTCAAAAGGGAGAAAACCATCACAGAGAAGGCCCTTCTTCTAGGTCCCATCAGATATACCTCCTTAGGAGATGGGACCTAAAACATTCCTTGGTTCCCCACTCTGGTAGGTCAGGTGGATGTGACCAGCGAGAGATGGTCCCTCAGATAACACATGACAGCGGGACACTTCAAATAGCCGTAAATGCAGGCCAGTTGCTGAACACCCAAAATGCAGTCATGTGACCATAGGGAGGAGCTGTCAGAACTTCTGAACCAGCTTATAAGTCTGTCATAACTTCAAATAGTCACTAAGTGACCAGTCGTAAGTCAAGGACTACATGTACTCTTGGATGGTTGGAAGAACTACTAGGAACAACTTTAGGGGTGTAAAAACAGCTATGAGGGAAGAAATGAAGAGAACATCATAAGAGAATTTCCATTCTCATGAGAAAGGGTTTTATCCAATGTCCTCCACCATAAGCTGAGCAGAGATCTATGCCAACAGTTACGGTAGAAGAAACTTTTCATAACCTACTTAGCTTTTTTATTATTCTATTCTATTATTAAAAACAAGATACATACTGCCATATGCACGAACATACAATTTTAAGGACAGAGCTAAAATTCCTTTAACTTTAACAATCTAATAATTTCATAGGTTTATTCCTTTAATTAAAAAATTACAGCAAGAATGGTTACCAGTAATATCAACGTATATGTACAACTCTTTTTAAAACTACATTATTTAATTCAATTAAACAAATGATTAATGAACTCTAATGAGTGCTACAAATAGCTTAAATTTATAACTGCTCTCAATTATCTTATTGGTTTTATACAAAGAAACTAACTGCTGCCCATTTCTGACAGCATTATCTCTACTGCAGTATAAGCAGTCACAAAGGAAAAAAACCTTGTATCAGTTACCAAGCAAATTCTTCATTAAAGAGTTTTCATTTCAGTTCCTACATCTATTATTTAAGGCAGGCCACACAAAGGAAACACAGAAGGCAATAGATACAACTATTTAGAAAAAGAAAAGAAAAGCTGGTGGTAATGATTTTTTTCATTTGTTCATAAAAACAGGCATTTTTTTAGTTTCTATCAAAGATGCTTGAATAAGCAATGAGTGCCAGGTTTATGAGAAGACTACAAACCAAACAAAATATTTATCTTAAATATCATAAAATAATATCATGCAGAAGCAATGAATTATATAGCCATGGAAATGAAATTACGAGCTGGTTTTTTTCAGTTCTCAGAGACTGCCTGTACAAGTGCCTGCAGTTTTCTTGGCTATGTTTTTCAGAAGTGGTTTGCCATTACAGTGGAACCTCAGTTCGCAAACACTTCCGTTCGCGACCAAATCGGTTCCCACCCAAAAAAGCCAGCTGAGTTTTGAATCGATTCCCGACTCAAAACTCGGTTGGTGAACAAAAAATGGCGCGGAAAGATTCCTTTCCACCCCGTTTTTCCTTCTGTGCATGCACAAATTGACTGCGCATGCGCAGTGAGTGTCGCTTTAGAACGTGACCAAATTGGTTTGCACCCGCAGTCTGGGAACGGATTGCGGTTGCGAACCAAGGTTCCACTGTACTCCTTTCCTAGGGCTAAGAAAAAGTTATGTTAGCTTCATGTCCAAGGCAGAACTAGAAAGTCTTCTTGTATCCTAAAGAAACATTTTGATTTGCATACTGCAGTACACATATATACTGTACATAGCATTGTTCAACCATCAATTTATAGCATTGAATAAACAATTGGCTGCATTCTACAATGTCATAAGTTATAGTATACAACCCACAATGATTATGTTCATACAGCACACTAAGCTATATACAATATTCCTTTCCAACCAAAATAAATGGATAGGTAATCAGCACCAATGCCTAACATGGAAAGAACATTAATTATTCTGATTAAATAGAGGCATGCAGGGAAAACATCCAATTTAATTTAATATCTGGATTTGATATGACCTGCCAGAGAATCCCTAAGAATAGGTGGTGTTACCTTACAACAAATTTTACTTACACCCCTCAGATTATACTGAAGGTTTCTGCTCTTCCCAACAGAATTTACCTTGGCTGCATCTACATAAAGTCACTAGATTTAAATCATCTGCATGTTTTTTTCACCACTATCCCTGAAAGTGTTATCCTGACATTAACTGAGCCAGAATGATAAATTGTGTCTCAGTCTAGGCAACATACAAAGATTAGTGTTGGACAAATGCAAAATCAAAATATAAAGATATATCCTTTTATAAGACACTATGCCCTCTAAGGATTTTAATTATTATCACAGGTATTTTTTTGCTGTTTCAACCAATACAATCTTTAGCTTCCAAAAGCTTTTTAACAGAACAGTAATTTTAAAAAGCATCAACACATCCCAAGTACAATTTTCATCAATTTTCAGTCCCTGAAGGTCTAAATACCCAGGTCTGAACCAGTTTTATGAATGTTAATAGTGAATAAGCCTATTTTATTTCTTGGGAAAAGAGCTTCAGCAGAATATTTCCTCTCCCACTACACCTTGTGAAAAACGGGCACTACCAATGCATAATCACTACTTTGTAGGTGCTTCTGACATGACTTGAGACAGACTGCTGGCCTACCTTGGGCAGGCAGATTGTAGCTGGAGCAAAAGGCTTCACAGATACTCATGTCCCAAACAGTGTAAGTTACTAGCAATGTAGAACATCACTACTTGAATTGCACCCAGAAACAAGCTCAAAACTAATGCAGCTTCCATAGTACTGGCATTATATGACAACACTGGGCTGTTCCTGTTAGTAACACTATAGCTGCATTTTGTACCATGTAAAGTTTCCAGGTGGTCTTCAAGGGCAGCCCCACATGAACCAAATTACAGTAGTCCAACCAAGTGATAAGAAGGGCACGAGTGACTGTTACCTATGCTTCTGATGAGCCATAAGTGACCCATCACCTAATAGCTGGGTAAAGGGCAAACACCACAGATCCATCTGCTGTTTCACCAGGAGCTATGAGTTCAGCAGAAGAGACAATCCTTTGGCTTCAGCTGACTTTTGGGTTAACACCACTGTATCTTCTTTGGATTAAGTTTCTCATCATCCAGATTTTGCAGCCCCAGTCATCAGATCACAATTTTTCCTGTATCTCTTATTTAGTCTGGGATAGAGGTAGTATTATATCCAAACTATTCTCCAATGATTTCATGTAAAAGTTGAAGATGATGGGGAAATAATCAAGTCCTGGGTTACTCCATGTTGGAATAATGTTGGCTCAATCTTTCCTATCACACATCCCTCAATCGAAACCGCCCACTCAGGAAGGAATGGAACCACAGCAGAATGGTGTCCCACAATCCTCACTTTCTGTAGATGGAAAAAGAATGGCTTTGAAGGACAGGAGGAAGAACTGCTACCAAGGAAGAGTCAGGTAAAAGGGGCCCAAGTCCTGGAGAAGAATGCTTTCACAGAACTCTACTTGTTTCTCTGCTTATTATTTATTCCTTTGCCTTCCAAATGTTTTACGGTTGAGAGTGCAGTTTTCCAAGAAAAATATTTTTTTGAATATTTGATACCATATGGCTGAGCTAGTGTTTTTGTGTGTTGGTTTGTTTGTTTTTTTGGCCTGGGAAGATGTAAATGTGGTAGTGGGTTTTATCCTGGCCCTGCAAAAGTTCAGGATAAACTATAGTTTCTATCCCAAACCCAGTCCTGGAGTTTATGGATGTGATGGAATATAGGCAGGGTGAATCCATAGGAAAAAGTGGTTGCATTCCAGAGGAATAAGAGGCAGCTCCATTCAGATATAGGTAGTTTTGTTTAGTGATCATTTGGACTCACTATAAATATTCATAAATCTTGATCACATAACCAGGCAGATCCAGCAATGGTCACAAGTGTGCAAAATTGTCATAAGTCACTTTTCTCAGTGTCGTTGTAACATTGAAGGTTATTAAACAAATGGTTGTAAGCCGAGGATTACTGTGCTAAGCTAGACAGATTGCCGATTCACTACAAATGAGCTGCTATTTATACTCCATATTAAGTACACCGGTAGAAACATAGACTATAACCACTATAGTCCTCTTTCCTCATACACTGTATCGAAGTGATCAAGTACAGCCTCAGTTCAAAAGGAAAAGCTCATTATGAAATACACATGCAGAACGCATGTGTAAGTGTATACTGTACCTATATACAACTGTATAGCGTTACGACACTGAAGAAAGCGACTTATAACGGTCCTCGCACTTACAATCTTTGCAGCATCCCTGTGATCACAAGATCAAAATTTGGGCACTTGGCAACTGGCATCTATTTACGATGACTGCAACATCCTAGGTTCAGGTGATCCCCATTTGTAGCCTTCCTAGCCAGCTTCCAGCTAACAAATGGAATTGGAATTTCCTCAATGGGGGAAGCCAGATCTGCTTAACTACCATGTGATTCACTTAACTGCATTGATTCGCTTAGTAGTTGTGGGGGGGGGAGGGAATTATAAAATTAGGCACAACTTACTATCTTGCTTAGCAACAGAAATTCTAGTTCCAATTGTAATTGTAAAATTAGGATTACTCCACAGAATTCAAAATAAATACATTCATTTTGTTTAGCTATCATTAGGTTCAACTACAAAAAATAAACTAGTTAATTCTCTTATTCATATAAACAGTCTACTTCTTACACAATCCCACTAGTCATGCAGCTTCATGCAATGTATGGTCTTTAATTAATAAATGGTTATACAATAAGCTACTCAGATAAATCATTTATATGGCCTAGGTTAATTTTTAGCCTTCCCTGTGCAATCCAAAAAAATACAGGATTGCATTGCATTGGCTAAAAGCCACCCAAACTGCTAGAGCAGCAAGGTGAAAAAACAGCAGATGCTTGACTAGAAATGACAGATATACAAATATAGTTCAGCTCCTTAATGATACAACACAAACTGCCAAGTATCCTTAACTCATAAAAACAAGAAAGAAAGAAAAAGTTTACATTCCTGCATGTGCCTACAGAGCTCCATGCAGCTGCTACTGGCATCTTGGAAAAGCTGAGCTGCTTTATGGAGCTGCGGACAAAGCTCACACCCCTGGGCACTTTGAAGTACTGTACAGCCTAAATAGTTAGCACCATGCTAGAAGCCACTTCAAACCATCCAATTCCACAATCAGTGCAACAATAATAACATGCAATAAAGTTTTCGAGGGAACTGTTATTTCAAAAATCTGATTTGTACCACAGAAAAACGAAGAGCAACTACAGCTAGGATCCCTAAAAGCTGTGAAAAGGAAGTACTTAGGGAAAAAGGAATTATAGAGGATAATCAGCAACTCTTAATAACACAGAAAGATTCTTAACAACAAGATAGCAGGGTGAAGTACAGCTTTTCTCCTATACAAATAGAGTTTTAATTTAAAGAGAAAGTGCTTCAGAGTAAAATATTTTAAATGTAATTTGACTGAACTGGAAATCAACTACCATTATATAGCAATATAGCACTGTATTTATATACCGCCTATCAGGGCTTGCAACCCTCTCTAAGCGGTTTACAATGTCAGC